>QANZ01020427.1:22027-39729 GCA_003254925.1 Chamaecrista fasciculata
TCAATCTTGATAATCAAGAACACTTCTTGATTATTCAAGAATCATAGATATAGTTCCTGTTTTTCACTTGGGAAGAAGTGAAGGAGGCTAGCACCTAGGCATCTGCCAAACTGCTCGTGTGGATTACTGGTAGAGGAAGGACACTCTGTGGACTTCTCAAATTCGCAAATACGATAAGTCACCGATCAAAACTAGGTAAACATCTTTTCTTACTTGGTATAAACATAGTTAGTGGATCCTGGAAGGAATCACAGAGTTAGCTTTTAGTTTTATTTGCGTTTTAGTCCAAAATTTTAATTTCTTCCGCTGCGCTCCCTCTGTGATTTCCCAACAGCATACTCATCCTCCATGGCAGATTTCCATTCAGGAACAGCTAGAGCTACCTTGACAGATTTGGGCTCAATTAAAGAAGCATTGTATGCTTTGGGTTTAAAAATACCGGCTTTGGATCTAGTGGTCATGGTGTGTTTGGTTGGGACAGAAGGTAAAGGTGGAGCTAAAGGGAGATAAGAGGATGTAGAGGGTGAGGAAAGGAAAGGAGAGGGTGGTGGAAGCATGTATTTAGTGGAAGAGCTCATAGAAGAAGATGTGTGAGATGGAGATGAAGCAATGGGAGAAACTTGACCACTAGCAACAGAACCCTGCAAGACAGTATGAGACTTAACAGAACCATTAGAAGTAGGTGATACATTCAATAACTCAGTAGGCACGCTAGGTACAGCCGATGAAACAATAGGAATGGCTGGGGCATGAGACACAAATGATGAAGAAGTAGACATGTCATTGATAGTAGAATTGATGGAGGAATTAGATAGAGCAAAGGGAAAAATTGACTCATCAAATAAAACATTTCGAGATATATAAATTCTACCACTAGGATCAAGACACCTATACCCTTTGTGTTTAGAACTATAACCCAAGAAAGTGCATCTAACAGACCTAAACTGCAATTTATTGGAGTTGTAAGGCCTTAAGTTTGGAAAGCAACTACAACCAAAAGCTTTAAGAAACAAATAATCAAGAACTCTGTGAAACAACATCTCAAATGGGGATTTCATTTCTAAAACAAATGAAGGTAATCTATTTATAATAAAAACAGCAGTGAGAAAAGCTTCATCCCAATATTTTGGGGGTAAAGATGCTTGAGCCAACAAACTAAGTCCCATTTCAACTAGATGCCTATGTTTTCTCTCACCAAGACAATTTTGAGCAGGAGTATGAGGACAAGACATACGATGCCTAATGCCACGTGTTGTAAGAAAAGAAGCTAAAGCAATAAACTCACCACCACCATCAGTTGGAAGAGATTTAATTTTTCGATCAAATTGTAACTCAACCATGGCCTTAAACTCAGGAAATTTTTTTGCAACATCAGATTTTTTCTTTAGCAAATATAACCAAGAATGACGAGAAAAATCATCAGTGAAATGCACATAGTAAGAGTAACCATTTGAGGAAACAATGGGAGCTGGTCCCCAAACATCAGAATGGATAAGTTCAAGAGGATAACTAGTAGTGGTGGTTGAAGAATTAAAAGGAAGTCTATGAGATTTACTTAAACAGCAAGTGGAACAAATAGAAGACTGATTTTTACTCATAAAAGGAAGATTACATCGTGTCAGCACAGACTTTACAATATTCATATTAGAGTGTCCTAATCTACTATACCAAAGATCAAGAGAGGTGACTTTATTTGCAGAAGAACTGGAAGCAGAAAGAGCATGCATGGAAGATGACTTGCTGAGAGAAACAGAGGGTTGAAGATTGAGATTGTTGAAGGTGTACAACCCACCCTTAGCAATTCCCCGAATTAAGACTTTCTGAGTATCCTGAGACTTGACAAAACAACACTTTGGGTGAAATTCAAAATAGACATTATTATCAGAGGCAAATTGAGAGACACTTAACAGATTTTTGGTGACTTGTGGAGCATGCAAAATATTTTTAAGAACAAGAGACTTAGACGAATTTGGAAGCTGTACTTTAGCAGTGGCAATATGAGTTATAGAAGTACCTGAACCATTTGCCAAATGAACCTGTTCAGCTCCACTATACTCAGAGGGGGTGCCCAAATTAGTCAAATGAGGAGTGATATGATGATTAGCACCTGAATCTGGATACTAGGATGCTTCAGAGAGATTATCTTGAGTAGCCATTAAGGCTTGCACAGAGGAGTTGGGATTATAGTTGTTAGAAAAACCCAAGGAACGATTAAACTGCTGAGGCATCTGAGAAAAAGGACTTACAAATTGAGGATTAAAACGATTATAACACTGCCAAGCCATATGGCCTATTTTCCCACAAACTTGACATTGAGGTCTACTATTGTTAACAGATCTGCCACCTCTACCTCTACCACCTCTAAAATTGCCTCTAAAATTAGATCACCACCAAAATTATTAGACATAGAAGCACGAGAATTAGGTGGTGGAGGAGTGTTTTTAGTGTTCTTAGCAGTATTAGTGGAATTCTAGGAAATCTGAGCTACATTAGCACTCATAGTGGGGTTAGACTCTTTCGTATACTTTTCAATCCTCTCTTCTTGGGCTATAAGAAGACTCTCAATTTAATTAACTGTATAGGGGTCTGACTGAGAAGCGATGGAAACCACAAAACTATTGTATTCCTCAGGCAATCCTTCAAGAATAGCTTCAATATGGTCAGCTTCAGAAATGAGGGATCCAACCGAAAACAAACTATCTACTATTTTCTTAAGTTTAAGCAGATAATCATTGGCACTAAGAGTACCTTTCCTCAAGCTACGCAGTTGAGTTTTGAGTTGCCTTACCTTTGCCTTGGTCTGAGATGCGAAAAAAAAACTCAAGCTTCTCCCAAACCTGATACGAATACTCCCAGCCCACCATTCGCGTCAACATGTTGTCAGCCATCGAAGCAAGCAACCATGAGAGTAGGAGCTGATCTTGCTGCTCCCAGGTAAGAAAGGCATCACTAATAACGCCTTGTTCTTCATTGGTAGTAGATGAAAACTTGGGCGGAATGACATGGGGACCAAGTAGAAAACTCTGAAACTTGTGTCCGCGGATCGTCGCCATCGCTTGCTGCCTCCATGGCAAATAGTTCTCCTCACCAAGCTTAATCGAGACCAAATGAGGATCAAATTTGGAGTGAAGGTTGTGAAGAATGGGTGTGGTAGCTGGAAAAGATGAAGCACTAGGGTTGGGATTAGGAGGAGACGAAATCGAAGTGGGAGAGGCGGCAACATCACTTTGGGCTGAAATAGGGGTTGTAATATCCATAATGAGAAAAAGTAACCTAACTCTCTGATACCATAAAAGATATTTTGGAGAATGAATAGTTCTTGTATTAATCAATGAGTGTGCAGCATATATATACAAAGAATACACATTCTACAAACTTCTAAAATCTAACAAACTTTATACAGCTGTCCAAAATATTAACAGAATGCACAATATACAATAGCCTATATACCACTATTTATTAATACAAACAAGAAAAAAAAAAAGCTTAGGGACTTTATATTCTCCTCCCCTTCCTTCCCTTCACCTCCAATTTTGCTCCCTTCTAATTGTCAAATATCCCTTGTTTGGCAAAACGATCTTACAAGAGATTAACCTATTTTACTCTTTTCAACGGATCATCTCATAACCCGATCGAATTCATTATAAGTGTATCTAGAATCCCAAACTTCAACATTAACTATTAAGGGCCTGTTTGGCAACAACACATGCCAATCTCATCCCATTTCAATCCTAATCTCAACCTAAAATTAGATGAACAGTCCAGTTTGGGTGTTTGTGTGGCACATAATCTCATCTCAATCTCATCCTAATCCTCATCTCATCCAAATCATNCCCAAACAGGCCCTAAGAGAGTACAACTCTACAAGTGCAATGACTTTTAATTGGCTGGACCAAGATTTTCAGACAAGCTTTTGAAGAATCCAAAAAAAGTTTTATGTGGCCAAAGTAAAATTAGAAAAGAATGGGAGGATAGAATAGCAAAATAGTTTGGTGTAAAGACTTTTTGTTTTGGTGCTCAATGCCTTTTCCTTCGATTTGACTCCCTAAACAGTTCACACACACATTAAACCAATTACCTTTACCTCTCTTCTCCACACGTCGCTCTCTCATTGGCGGATTCCAAATCTCGGTTTCATTCCACTTCAATATTCCAATAAATCTCCCCCACAACCACGTCAACCGGTTCAGACCGGATTCTTTTGAATTCGAACCGTTAAAAAAACTCTCATTTTTCCTTGGTCCAGACAGTACCCACGTGAGACTTCATTTGGACTTCATTTGGCGTGAATTTCAGTATCATTTCATTGTCATTTCGTACCCACCGTAGAATCTGCACCAAATTTTAAATTCGCCCTAAATTTCTCTGCATTTCATTTCAATTTCAATTTCGAGACGTTACTCTTTGCTTTGCTTTGCTTTCTCTCTCTCTCTTTTAGTCTCTTTCTCCCTCCGATCTTCTTCATCAATGTTTCCTCGGTACTATCGATGGAGATGGAAGCTTTGAGGTTTCGATTTTTCAGATCTTCTTGCTCATGAGATTTTTCTTCGGCTCTCGTAGGTATCTAGTCAGATTTTTGAGGTAGCTGTTTTAGTTCGTCGAATTCACTCACAACTTTATCTTCAACTCGTCGTCTACTGATTATTGGTGAGTGCTGATTCTGAAATTTCAACTGATTTTTTTGGTTTCTCCTTTTTTTTCCTTCGAAATTTATGAGTTGAGTTAAGTCCTTGTTTTGATTTTCTTTTTGGTATTTCGATCTACAACTTCTAAGATTATTAGGTTGTGATAATGATGCGGAAAATTCATGCTTTTACAGTGTTTTCTTCACTCCAAGTCAGTTTTTTGAAAACTTTATCATCTTATTTTGTAATACTTAGTCTGGGATAAGAAATGATGAGTAATAAGAGAAACGAAACATCGGTTTTCTGTTTGACCTTTTTTTAATAATTGTTAGAAGATTAATTGAAATTTATAATTCGACTTCGATTGATGATTCCGAGTTTGATCGGAAGTTTTTTTAGACTTTTGAGTATTTTCTTGAACCATGGTTGTAGCCATATTTTAGATAACACTTTTTCTTTTTGGGTTTACCTTGTCAATAAATAACTGATCAACAGCGCTGGATCCTGATCCGAATAGTTGTATATCTTTTTCCTATGTTAAGAATGAGAATCATTATCTTCTCTTTATTTCTTTTTATTCTATTGGGTGGGGGTTTTTAACTTTAATCATTCTGTTTACAGATTTGATTCTTTATTTTTTTACAGATCTATTATGTGGCTTCATTTGTTATCTGGATGTATCATGGATTTAGTGCGTCTACTAGTAGCTTATTGTTAAAGCTAAATAATTATCCCTGCTGAACTGCTTTGTGGCCAGAACAATTGATCTTTACTTTGTTCTATTTTATAGGTTACACTTGTGCCTTTTAATTGCATCACTGTTTGAATTCACTTATGTTCTGTTTCATGGGTTACCTTCTTTTTTATAGTGTGGCCCTTTCCATTTGTTTTGGACATAGGTGTGTGCTATCTTGATGTCAGTTTGCGCATAATTTCCGCTTATCGCGCTCGTGGTATGATTGTCCGTTTTGTGCTGTTTCTGGAATGCATTCCTCTTGACTTGTCCCTTTATCCATTTTAAACTGATAATTTTATAAATAGGGTGCTATGTTGTTTTGACTTATTCATTTTTTCTTCCCCTAACGGTTTTGTAATAATACTTTCGTACTCCCTCACCAATTGTTAAATGTTTCAAGCCTTATTTTTGTTTGATCGACCATGAAATCTTCCTATTGATTCCTTTTATAGTTGTTGATTTGTCGTTTTTTTTTGGACTGCAGCTAACTGAAGTATGTGTGGTGGTCCAGATAAATCAAAATCTTCTTCAACTTCATCTTCAGCTGCTGTAGAAGGCACAACTAACATCAAAGACATGAAAAAGCTAACTGTTCATACAGAAGATTCTTTTTCCAGCTTACTGGAACTTGCTTCTAACAATGATGTTGAAGGCTTTAAACTATTGTTAGATAGGGATGCCGCGTCGTCAACAAATGAAGTTGGCCTCTGGTATTGTCGCCAAATTGGATCCAAACAAATTATTCTTGAGGATAGAACTCCATTAATGGTTGCTGCTACCTATGGTAGCGTCGATGTTGTGAAGCTTATTCTCTCTTACCCAGACACTGATGTTAATTTTTCATGTGGGATGAGTAAGAGCACTGCCCTTCATTGTGCTGCGTCTGGTGGTTCAATTAATGCAGTTGATGTCATAAAGCTACTTTTAGCAGCTGGAGCTGATACCGATTGCGTGGATGCTGGTGGAAACCGTCCTGTTGATGTTATCATTGTTCATCCCAAGCTGCAAGGGATGAAACCTATCCTGGAGGAACTTCTTTCTGATAATGCATCTGATGACTGTATTGGTGACGGCTCTATTCCTGTGCCTGTTAATTCAACAAGTCCTGGTTTGCCTTCCCATTTATTATCCCCTGAGAATGGGTTACCATCGTCTCCATCCGGCTCACCATCTTCTCCGGTGGCTTCCAAGTTCTCTGATGCACCTGTTAGCTCTTCTGCCTCAGAGAAGAAAGAGTATCCGATTGATCCATCACTTCCTGATATAAAAAACAGCATATATGCAACCGATGAGTTTCGCATGTTCTCGTTCAAGGTTCGTCCTTGTTCTCGTGCTTACTCTCATGATTGGACCGAGTGTCCTTTTGTTCATCCAGGTGAGAATGCTCGAAGGAGAGACCCCAGAAAATTCCACTATAGCTGTGTACCATGCCCTGATTTTCAGAAAGGGACTTGTAGACGAGGGGATATGTGTGAATATGCACATGGTGTTTTTGAATGCTGGCTACACCCGGCTCAATATCGCACACGGCTTTGCAAAGATGGCACGAGTTGCAATAGAAGGGTGTGTTTTTTTGCTCACACAGCAGAAGAGATGCGTCCACTCTATGTGTCGACTGGATCTGCTGTCCCTTCTCCACGTGCATCTGCCTCTGGCCCCAGTGTCATGGATATGGCTGCAGCAATGAACCTTTTGCCTGGTTCTCTTTCATCGGTGTCTTCCATGTCTCCCTCTCACTTTGCACAGCCCATGTCTCCATCTGCCAATGGCATGTCTCACTCATCTGCAGCTTGGCCACAGCCCAATGTGCCAGCTCTTCATCTACCAGCAAGTAACCTTCAATCTAGTCGCTTGAGATCTTCACTCAGCGCCCGAGACATACTGCCTCAAGACTTGAATATGTTGTCGGATTTTGATGGACAACAACACCTCTTGAATGATCTGGGCTGTTTCTCACAGCCCCGTCCTGGCACTGTCTCTGTGAACAGATGTGGTCGTTCCAAGACACTAACCCCATCAAACCTTGAAGAGCTGTTTTCCAATGAAGTTTCTTCATCTCCCCGATATTCTGATCCAGCAGCAGCTTCCGTCTTTTCCCCTACACACAAATCAGCTGTTCTCAATCAGTTTCAACAGCTTCAAAGTATGTTATCACCCATAAATACCAACGTCATGTCTCCTAAGAATGTTGAGCATCCTCTATTACAGGCTCCCTTTGGTGTATCTTCTCCTGGAAGGATGTCACCAAGGAGTGTAGAACCAATATCTCCTATGGGCTCTCGGCTATCGGCATTCAGTCAGCGCGAGAAACAGCAGCAGCAGCTCCGCAGCCTTAGTTCAAGGGACCTAGGCTCGAAAAACCCGGCCTCCATTGTTGGGTCCCCTGTAAATTCTTGGTCTAACTGGGGATCTCCTACTGGAAAAGTTGATTGGTCAGTAAATGGAGATGATTTGGGTCGATTGCGGAAGTTGCCGTCCTCCGATCTCGGAAACAACAACGGGGAAGAACCTGATCTTTCTTGGGTCCAATCCCTCGTCAAGGAATCCCCACCAGAGATGATGACGAAAGAGAAGCTAGCAGCAGCGGCATCCGGTGGTCACATGACACCCGCATCGGAGAAACTAAATTCCATTTCTCAAATTGAATCCCTGGATAATTCTGTGGTAGGAGCTTGGCTGGAGCAAATGCAGCTGGATCAGCTTGCAGTCTAGTCAAATCTGACTTTTACAAGAATCATCATGTCGAGTTTAGGTGTTCTTCTTCTTTTGATCATTTTCAAGGAAAAGCTGGGATGGTTAATGCTGCAAGGAAACCAGACACAGCTTAATTTGTTTTGAGTTCATATTTCTAATGTCTCTCTCTACTTAGTGGATTATTCACTCTATTATTTTGCTGTTTCCTTCTTCCATATACAACAAAGTTGGAGTTTCTTCCTTATTAAAAGAACAGTGATCTCTAGTTCTGTACCATTGAACATTTATTTATTTCCGGCACATCATCACTAGACTTGGTGAGGTGGATATTATTATTATGCTTTATTTTGACCCTGTATAAAAGTTTATATATGTACTGCTTATATTTTTTTAATGCAATTTTTTCATTCTAAATGTTGCTTACTGTTGTAGTGTATCTTGATTAATGCCATGCAGGTTCACTGAAAGTCAAAATTTCATGTTGTTTCTGTTTGTCCAATTCATGCTTTAGATTTTGGAAATTTAGCTTTAGATTTTGATCTATGTAGAAGTAACATTAAAAATTGTCTTTGATGCTCTGTTCCGAGTAATTGTTGGTTTTCTTTCGTTACAAGTCTTTTGTTTTTTTGGCTGTCGAACAAGGTATATGTAAAGTGTAAACTGTAAACCATCACTTTTATTTATTGTTGTAATCATAAAAATTACTTGCTTTGATTACATTTAAAAATAATAATAAAAAAAAGAATTATAAGAAATTATTTAATTTTTAATACATTGTTACTCTTTAAAAATACTAAAATGATGTGAAAATTAGCAAGGATTTAAGAATTTATTTAAATAGCTTCAATTGTTTTCTACTTTATATAAAATGTTATTTTAACATATTATATAATTTGAGAGACGTAGATTATACAATTTAAATTTACGTCTCTATTAAATTTATACAATTTAATAACATATTAAATTTAAATGTTAAATTTATACAATTTAACATATAAATTTTCTATTAAATAATTTACAAGATTTTTTCATTTGTGATAATAATAACTAATTTTTTTTAATGAATATACTTTTTCAATTAGAGTATTTTTAAATATTTATTTAAATTCTAAAAGTTAATTGATATGAATTAACATATATATAGAAAAATAATCTTCGAGGCCAAAAAAAGAAAAATAAGCTAATAATTTTGGTCGTGATCAAATTAATTGTAAAGTTTATTCACTATCAAATTTCATTAAATGGCCTTTAAAATTAATTTTGGGCCAGGATGTCATTTTAAAATTTAGACTCTAGACTGAAACAAGACATAAATATCGAGCAGTTAATAATTAAACTCTTGATTGTAAAAATTACGACATCAAAACCAATTATTTTTAGTTTTTATTTGACTACAACTATAATTTTTTTTTTTTTCAAAGAGGAATGGACAAAACACCTAACGTGGGTATTAGTCCTTGTTCCTATATAACCTACTTAAATACTTACACACACTCACTTCCCACCAATGTGGGACTTGAAACCACCACAAGGGCATGCCCCAAGCACGCGCTTTGCGCTCCCACTCCAGTTTTACCTCTCACGCACATTCGTTTCTTTTTGTGACCAGAGACAGGAATGGACAAAACACCTAACGCGAGTATTAGACTACAACTATAATGAAATTAATTTTTTTTTTAATTATAAATTGATCTGTCTTAAATTCCTTTATTAATTTGACACCTTGCAATTCTTTTCATCACCAATGTTAGTTCATTATTTTTAATTAAATTAATTGTGTGACATTATTAATTAATGGTATGATTCCGTTAATTATATAATATCATTAGGATCCATGATGCATTGAAGAATCAAGAAAGGATAAAGAATTGAAGAACATAATGATTCTATAAAGAAATTTATTTGTCATATATCACATATATATATCTAACATACATATAATAATAATAATAATAATAATAATAATAATAATAATAATATATAGTTCTAGGAGGAAGAATCCTCTACGACGAGCAGTAATATCAAGATATATGGCTCTATGTATAAATGGTGCCATATATGATGAGGCCATCACTAAACAGTGAAGAGAGGTATGTATATATATGTCTGAAAAAATAAAAATAAAAACAAAAAATAGCATAAAATGAAATCCTAGAATGGAGAATAAGAATAGTGATGAAGAACAGCTTCTGTATAATAATAATACTAGGATGAACTATTGACTATTCCTCAGAAAGCCCCAAGGTCCTGTTCCTGTTCCCATCCTGCATATATAAATATATATCCATTTCAAAAATTCACTTTCTAAACCTCACAATCTTATAGATGAATGTCACATTTATAAATTATAAAAAAATAATAAAAAAAACCTTTGGGAAATATGAAACTTTACAGTTTTGACGCGTAAAATTCTGGTAAAATTTGAGCAAGTGGACTCTATATATATATTAGAGAAATTTAGATTTTCTAGCTTAAATGATATTTTACAGATTTTTTTATTGAAAAAAATTTAAAAATAACCTTTTGCCCATGGGTCAGATATAATGTAACATTTTGATATGATATATTTTTTTTTTAAAAAAAATTACTGTTTTCACAATCAAACACAATTCACACTTGAGTCATGAAAATGGACTCAGTCTATCAAATCGACCAATTTAACCTTTTTTTTTTTGTTGAGCTCGATTGATGAACTCTCAACTCACCAAAGATCGCGAGTCGTAGTGAGCCAACTCATCAACTCGCTTATTATTATTATTTTTATAAAAGTATATTGAATTTAAAAATAATTATGTTTTCATAAATTATTATATGTAAAAATATATATTATTAATAATAATATATGATAATTAAGTAATTCATCATCATTTTTATAATTTGAATATTGAAAAAATATTCAAAATTAGGAAAAAAATCATCAAGTGGGGTAAGTGAGTCAACCCAACTCATTAATTTGGTGAGTCAGGTTGATAGAATTCTGACTCGCCAAGAATTATGGCTCGAGTGAGCTAATCCAATCCAGATGAATTACATTGACTCACTTTAACATCTCTACTTGATAGTTAAATATACTTAACAAAATATGATTACGCCACAATTTTTTTAATATTTATATAACTTTACAGTAAAAAGAAAAAAGATATCACGTACAAATGTCAAATTTGATTGAAAAAAAAAAACTTTTTCCTTGAGATTTTCTGAAAAAAAAAAAAACCAAAGTCTTACCTCCATACGCCAGCGAGCATGCGAAGAGTCATATAGATTGTTAGTGCAATCCAGATTCCGATGTATCCTTTTGCTCTATACAGAACAAATTCAATACCAATGCTTACTGCAGAAACCATAACCTACACAAACAAACATAATGTTATTTGCCAAAGGATTGCTGATATATATATATATATAAATATAATATATATAGATATATTACTATATATATAAAAAGGGAATTTGGAAACTTGCCAAGGAGTAAGCAGCATATGCAAAATCAGATGCTCCATAGTTCACACCATCAAACGCAAATGCTAATGAATTTATTGGTTGTGTAGCAGCAACAAACTGAAGGGATTCACAAGATTAATAATATAAATATTTATTAGCCAAAAAAAAAAAGAATTTAAAAACTATTATTTGATGTTTTTGTTTTATAGTGTTGGAGGGTCATACTGGGATGCCTATTCTGATAAGGTGTAGAACACTAGCATTTTTGGAGAACACTCCAGCTCCAAAGTACAGTCCAATTCCAACCACAAAAGCCAGAGCTACTCCCATCACAAAAGTCATCTGCAAAACCAAAAATGAAAAAAAAATTATCTTAAATAAAAACTACCCAAAAAAAATAAATAAATGAGAGAAATTCGATGAGAAATTTGAATTTTGAGAAACTGAGAAAAAATATAGGTCGAAGTGCATTTATAGTCCCATATCTTCTGCTCAAATCTCAATTTAGGACCAATTCTACACTTGACTAAAATATTGGACTAAAAGTGCAAAAAGATAAAATACGGGACCAATTATGCACCTAAGCAAAAGATAGGGGACCAACAGTACGCTTTGGCCAAAAATATATAATTTTTACCTGTAGTACCCTTGTGGCGGCAGCCGTTGCCTTACCGAGGTCTTTTTCAGCAAAAGAACACGCTAGAATTGCCTTTGAATCAAGAAATCGGGTTATGGTTTCTTTTCTAATCATTGTCTTAAGGATACTGGTTAAAAATATAATAATGTTTCTTAAGATAAACAATTAAGAAGTTGTTTAATTTTAATTACCTGTATGGCAACAGCTAAACCATCAGCAAGAAGGGAAGAAGTGAGCCAAACTTGCAGGCAGGTTTGGAATGCAGCCATAGGAATTGGTCCTAACCTTGATGCCAATGATGCTGCTAAGGTCACACAGAATGTTACTGCTATCACTTTTGCTAATAATAAGCCTCCTGCACACAAAATTCAACATAACTACAGTTAGAATTATTTTGATAAAAAAAAACATGATTTTTGATATGATATCCTATCAGAATGATTCTCATCAAGTTTTAGAGTTTGATATAATCAAAAAAATAGAAAGGTTGGTTCAGTTGGTAGAGAGTTGACACATAAATTATCATTAGAGTTATAGATGGGTCAAGTAGCCCCGTGATAGTACCTAACCAATTCTGATGGACCGAATACCTAATATATAAAATTAAGTGAGTCTATCTCAGCTTGGCCTACAAATAGGTCTAATCATAATCCACTAAGTCATTAGTTCAAATAAGATTTTGTTAGTAGATGATCTATAAGCACCTCTCTAAGAGCTGATTGAGTCTGCAGGCATGTCCTAACCTTAATGAGACCCCGAACCAAACTCATCTAAACTTTATTTCACGGAAAAAACAACAAAGTTCAAACATGTAATTAAAGGTTATGTGGAAATGTGCTATGATCTATACAACTCAAGTTTCAAGAGACTTTGGTTTGAACTTTGAAGGAAGAAGAGCATGTAATTAAAATAGGAATATATATAAAATTCTCTCACCATTCCTAAGGAAACGGAAGATCTGCAAATCCTTGAGACTTGGAGGTAAGAGATTCACCTTCTTCATCAGAATCAAGAAGAGAGCCACTGCCATCAAATACCTGAAAGGATCACAATTTTCAAGGTTCATTAATGCAGGTGCTGTCTGTGGGTGGAACAATTTGAGATAAAGATTCTTACCAATAACAAGATAATAAAGAAAGAAAGCAAGATTAATAATTATTATTAGGATATAATAATCATAAGTAATAAAATTAAACACTACTCACTGTGAGACTACATGTGCAATGGCTGCACCTTTGAGGCCCAACTTGCAGTAAAATATAAGTATTGGATCCAAAGCGACATTTACTGCATACCCAGCAACTATACATACAGACACAACAACCAAATCAACAAATGAACCAAAGTTAGCAACCCCAGAAAATCAAAATCCTCAATTTAAAATCATATCTAATTCTCCTATCATTATTATTTTAAAAATCTGATATTGGAATTCCCTTTCTTCTCTCCTCTGTTCAAACAAATAGGAAAAGTTAAAGAATAGAAAATAATAGTTAAAGAAGTGAAGTGAAGGTACCAATGACATATAAAGGAGTTTTCGTGTCCTTGAACCCTCTGAAGATTCCTTGCATGGCTAAAGCTAGAAGAACTGCAGGAGCACCCAGTGATCTCAATTTCAAGTACTTCTCTGCCAGGATTAGCATTTGAGAATCCTAATATTGAATCACAAACAATCAAACTCTGCAATACTAAAACTTTTTATATGGTTACACAATTATATGTGTGTGTGTATAAATATATATGTATTGTATATACTTACTCGTTTGGCACCCATCACAAGTAAGAGAGGCTTGGCTGCAAATATAAGAACTGCTGCTTGAATGAGGCCAAGGATTGTGCCAAATAGTAAAGCTGTTGAAGCTGAAGCAATGTTTCTCTTCTTCTTCCTTCCTTTCTTTTCCTTATTCTTATTATTCTTGGCAGCACAGAAAGACTTGGATGCATTTGTGTTGGTATCTGATAACCAAATTTAGGGTTAAGGTGTGCATGTGTGTGTGTTAGGGGTTATAATGAAAAACATATCATATACCCTTTTTTTGTTTTGGTTTTTCATCAGTATCCTCCACTAGAGGCAATTCTATTTGAGGTACTGTCAGATACTAAATGTGAGAACTTTTCCCAATAAGAATTCGAACCTAGGTTTATCACTACGTGGGAGACTAACCTCTTCCGCTAGACCCAACTTGCGTAGGTAATCATGGACTTTCTTTAATCCCACAGTCTAAAGTTTTTAGTTTGGATTTCTTAATGAGACATGTGAGCATAGTCTTTTTTTTGATTAGTATGACTCTGTTTTTTGTCATTGTTATCAATCACTCTAGGATTGACTTGGTCTAGTTATCTATTGTAGTGTGTAGACTGAGTATACTTAGAATATTCCTCATCATACAAAACCTCATAAAGAAAGAGACATAAATAAATACCTTCTTGATTGTTATGAGCAAAGGATCTTTCAGGCAAATTAGGATCTTTCAATTCAGTGTTTCCAGAAGAAGATTTTCTCGAACTCTCCTTATTATCGTCTATGGATGGACCCTTTTCTAGGTCTTGAAGAGTATCATGTTCAGCCTCATCAAGAGGCACAGAAGCTTCTTTTTCCTTTGCCTTGTCACTATCATCATCATCATCATCATCTTCTTCTTCTTCTTCTTCTTCTTCTTCTTCTTCTTCTTCTTCTTCTTCTTCTTCTTCTTCTTCTTCTTCTTCTTCTTCTTCATTCAAATTCTCTTCTCCTACCTTGATGTTAGTGACTCTTCTAATGGTGTCTTCCTCAGCTACAAAGGAAGTTGTGATGCTAACAAGAGGGAATATGGTGATCCTTGAAGCTTGGTTGAACAAGGCAATGGAAACTCCAGCAGCAGCAAGTTCCAAAGGCCCTAAACATCAATCATATATATATAAATGGACCATGTAAAAATTAAAAAGTCAGATTCAAGCCTAATATATCTTAATTAGCAGAACCCTAAACTTGATTATTCAGATCAATGAAGCTGCTATATCATAGAAGTTTCATGTAGATCTAGTGTGTAAAATTAAAACATAAACAGATCAACCCTAAGAAACTATGCTAAGCACATTATTACATAAACTTGATCTATACCTAGCTAGGCATATATATGACATAAACAGAATTAGATTACAAGTTTTCATGAATTTAGCATATATATATAATCATATATACATACCTATGTGGCCTATGAAAGCAGTGTCTATCAAAGATGCAATGGGATCAGCAGCAACAGCCAGAGCAGCAGGAAATGCAATTCCTAGGATTTCTCGACCGATCGAATCCAACTTGAACACAAGTCTACAACCACATTTTGTTAAAACCAAGTGTTAAAATCATCGCATTCTTTAAGGGTATGTTTGGAACGAGAAGAATGAAAGAAACAGAAGAAAAGGGACTATTCTCCCTCCTTTAGAATACCGAAAATTCTCAATCCAAACATACCCTTGAAGCGAAAAGCTTGTTATATAAGGCAATGTAGGAGACAGAAGATCATAATACCTTGCATCTCTGAAGAAAACAAGGAGAGGAATCTTCAATGTGCTCTTTCTAGGTGAATCCAAACAGCCATTGTCTGCCATAAGATATAGAAATTTTTTTCTATATATCCAAAAGAACTAAAATCCAAAACTTTCACTTCCCAAAAGCAAAATGCTTTCTTTCTTTCTTGTGATATAAGGATTGGTGGAATTTATTATCAGAGAATCTGCAGAGAGTAAGCTTTTATAGGGTTAAAAATGGAGGTTCATGTGATATATGTATCATTCACCAGCATGCAGGAAGAAAATATATAAAATATTAATTATAGGAAAAACAAAAAGAAGACAGTGTGGTATATAGGGAGTGATTAATGCAATGATGTGTATATATAATAATAATATTAGAGAGAGAAGACGTTGTTGAAGAGGCAAATTTCATGTCAGCTTTAATTTGATTATATTATTATGTATTCATTAATTAATTAATTAATATGATCATCACAAGGAACAAGGGACAGTTGACAACAGTAAGAAACAAGTTCAGTATACAAATTACAATGCAATCAGGAATATTGTGTACGCTATGCCTAACTTATAAGTTAAAGCCTCCCTCAGTACTGAAAGATCCTGATAACAACATATTCAAAGAAATTGAAAGTCCCTTCAGACTCAAGTAAATACAAAAAGGTTCTCACTATATATAAATATATATTTGTATATACTATATATATAGTTTAATTTTATTTCCCTTTGTTTTTTATGAATTAAAATCCGGCATATCCATGTCTTCCCCAGTTGAAACTCTAAATCAAATATTGATGAAACCAATGCATCAATCCATCATCAAGCTAAGGTTTTATATATATAATATAGAGACTAGATAATTAAGACAATCACTAGCAATTTAATCATTCAAAAAATTAGTGTCAAATTAGTCCCTCAAAGATAACATTCCTTGTAATGTCACCGTTCACCCTTATATCCAAATTTTATCTATAATTTGATGGCTCAAGTGAAAAAAAGAATTAAATTGGCCCATGAAAAGATACCATAGTTAACAATTTGATCCCTAAACTTTTAGTTCACAATCTTTGCTCAAAACCTACACATTTTAATTATTTTGTCCCTACAAGAAAGTTCTAGTAAAATAGACTTAAGGAAGACCTTCTAAAGACTAAAATGTATAATCTAGAATTTCAAGAATTGAGTTGTCAACTTGTAAATATTTTCAACTACCAAATTGTACGTTTACTCCATATATAATCCTATTCCTTCAATCTCTATAAGTTTTTTTTTTGAATGGGAACAATCTCTATTATTTTACTCATTCCCTTCTTCATAATTTGGTTTCTTATATATAAACTTTAATTTTATTCGCATGAATCATTTTGACATTGTAGATATATATAAGGGGAACATATCTTCTAAAATGAACTGTCTGTAAAAATGTTTATTTTCTAATTAAGGATACATATAATCATATGTTTAGGATGACATATATATATATATATGCTAAATTTCAAATATAAGAAATTTAAACTTTTATACATCTGCATCATTTTGAGATTATAAATATAAGAAAAGCGGATTTTTCAATGTTGAAAATTGTGTTTTCTAAATTTTATATAAAAAAGCCCCTAGTTTACCATTTTATCAAATTCCCCTAGAATTATAAAATAAGTTTTAGCTATAACTCTCAGTTACCCCCAAAATATGCATTCATTTTCAGTTGTACCTCAAACATTTTTTTTGGTCAATTGTATCCCCAAAGTATTGGGTTAGTTTCAGTTATACCTCCAAAGTTTTTTTTTTGAGTTAATTATACTCCCAATCTTTTTTTTTTTGTGTCAATTGTACCCCAAATTGAGGAATATTTGAAGATACAATTGACTCAAATATGAAACATTGAAGGTATAGTTGATTAAAAAAAACTTTGGAGGTATAACTAAAACTGACCCTATACTTTGGATGTACAATTGACCCAAAAAAAACTTAGGGGTACAATTGAAAATTACTACATACTTTGGAGGTATCCAGTGACGGAGATAGGGAGCCGGTGGGGGCCACGCCCCCCCCCCCCCCC
>QANZ01020427.1:42779-54878 GCA_003254925.1 Chamaecrista fasciculata
GGATCAAATAATAATTTTCCTCTTATTATTAATTTTGTACTATAGTTTTAAAATGTGGACGACCAGAAAGGGGTGGAGCCATATAATATAAGATGTAAAATAAATGAGGGACTAAATCGTTAACTTAGTAAAAAAGAAGGGATCAAATAATAATTTTCCTCTTATTATTAATTTTGTACTATAGTTTTAAAATGTGGACGACCAGAAAGGGGTGGAGCCATATAATATAAGATATATATATATAGATATATATATATATATATACGTCCAACCAAAGCACTACATTTTATGAATGTTAATATTGTTAAGTATATTAAGATTAAAAAAATCGCATGCTTTGATGCATGCGTACGTATATTTTCAATAAAGTTCATTCAAATTTCTCTTGAATTTTAATATCATATTGACATTCAAGAAAATTGTGTGCTTTAATTTAATTAGTGCATGCGTAGATATGCTTTTTGTTGGCCACTATATACTTCTCCACTAAAGACAATTAAAAATGTTTTTTTTTCTTTCAAGTAGAAAAAAAATAGTTTAATTGCATGCCTGTTAGTGGCACATATATAAAAATATTTTTCATTTTGTCATTCCCATTCACTAATTAATATAATTATATAAACGTATATAAATTGTGGACATACTTTCCCTTTGTATAGTTTATATCCTTTTGGATAAACATATCTTCATCATCATCATCATGATGTTATTAAATTTATTCATGCATTGACAAGTTATTTATGAAAACGAAATACTCAAATATAAATAGATAGCCCTTTAGTTTTTTTATGTCACAAAAGGGTGGAAAAAATGAAGCTTAAATGTGTAATATTTACAAATTATTTAGTATAATAAAACGTTTTATTTTCATATTGTTCAATTTGGTGATAAAATATAAAGAATATATATACTATCAGCATCAACATTTATATAAATAAATGTTAGGTTAAAGTGCAATAGTGGTCTCTTATCTTTGATAGGTTACAATCCAGTCCTTTATATATCTCTTTGGTCTTAATGGCTGAATTTAATCAAATCTCTTAAGTTTCAAGTTTGATTGTCACAACTTTAGAGCTACAAGTTACTCTTGACATGTATTTTCTTTATTTAGTTAGGGCTATCAACAAACAAGGTCAAATTAAGCTCTGAAAGTGGGTTGCTCACTTCATAGTCAAACGGGCGAAGTTGGTCATATATCTCGTTTCAAATCCGATTATGACGAATTCAAAGCTATAAGTTACTTTTCGACGAGTCATTTTTCTGCTTAGTTGGAATTGTTAACGAATGAGGTCAAATAGGGCACGGAAGTGATTTTCCATAATTTTTTTTTATTTTTTAGTTCTAGAACCACTTTCGGGCCTGATTTGACCTTATTTGTTTATGATCCCAACTAGATAAAAAAATGACTCATGAAGAGTAACTCATAACTCCGAACTCGTAATAATCGAACTTGAAACAAGAGGGATGTTTCATTTAAAGTTTATTTGGCTAAAGTGCACTTTTTGTCCCATAACTTTGGCAAATGTCTCAATTTGGTCCCATAACTTTTTTTGTTGCAATTTTGGTCCTATAACTTTGGCAAAGGTTCAATTTGTTCCCATAACTTTTTTTTGTTGCAATTTGGTCCCATAACTTTTGAAAACATCTCATCGTTGGTCCCAAACTGATTTCCATCCATTTTATGCTGTTAAAGATGATTTGACATACTGAGTTGAATGATGACGTGACAAATATGGGTGAAGTGGATTTAACGGCAGATAATTGATGGAAATCAACTTGGGACCAACGGTGAGATGTTTTAAAAAGTTATGGGACCAAATTGAGACCTTTGCCAAAGTTATGGGACCAAAAGTGCACTTTAGCCAAGTTTTTTTTAGTCAATTGTAATCCTAAAGTATGAGGTCAGTTTTAGTTATACCCCCAAAATTTTTTTAGTCAATTATACTCCCGAAGTTTCACATTTGTGTCAATTAATATTATACTCCCAAATACTTCCAAATTTGGTGATACAATTGACACAAAAAAAAATTGGAGGTACAATTGATAAAAAAAAGATTGGGGTATAATTGACTCAAAAAAAACTTTGGGAGTATAACCGAAACTAACACCATATTTTAAGGGTACAATTCATAAAAAAAATTTTAAAAATACAACTCAAAATGATCGCATACTTTGGAGGTAACAAGAGTATTTTTGCCTATATAAAATTGTATATTCATTGTAGAGCAAAAGGTTGTGATAATGGCATATGAGTGGGTAGGAGTTGTAGGGTCACTTAGGTTTTATTTGGAATCCTGAATTAGTGATTTCCGTGATCCGTACATGCTTAATAAGTGGAGGTTTTCGAATTAATTATGATTATTTAATTTCCTTTGTTAATCATACATTAATTAATTGATAACTAGTTCATATATCTAAGGAACATTATATGTATTATCTTAATCCTTAAGAAAGAACATGTTGATGTTGGAGGTCAATGAGTGTTTCTTTGTTTTTTTAATTACGTACCGGCTGGCCGGACAACACGGACCACACATCATAAGTTATTGTTTAACTATGAAATTAACATTTTTAATTGGCTTAAGTGCAATTTTGGTCCCCTAACTTTTGCAAAGGTCTCAATTTGGTCCCCTAACTCTTTTTGTTGCAATTTTGGTCCCTTAACTTTCACTAACATCTCAATTTGGTCCCCTAAATTTTTTTGTTGCAATTTTGGTCCCTTAACTTTCATAAAGGTCTCAATTTGGTCCCCTAACTTTCGCAAAGGTCTCAATTTGGTCCCATAACTTTGTTTGTTACAATTTTGGTCCCCTAACTCTTGAAAACGTCTCACTATTAGTCCAAAGTGCACTTCCAAGTCATGAAAACGTCTCCGCAAAATGGTTCTTTTTTAATCCACTTCACTCATATTTATCACGTCATCAACCAACTCAGCCTTTAGATCGGCACTAACGGCAGATAATGGATGGAAAAAGTGCACTTGGGACCAACAGTGAGACACTTTCAAAAGTTAGAGGACCAAAATTGCAACAAAAAAAGTTAGGGGACCAAATTGAGACCTTTGCGAAAGTTAGGGGACCAAAATTGCACTTAAACCTTTTTAATTTATAATTAGCTAGTACGTTTGAGTTTAATAGTTGGAGAATTTTTATGATACCAATAATTTCAACCTACAAAAATATATTTTTAATTAACAAGGAATAAGTATAGAGTGAATGCCAAATTTGACTTTTAAAAAATATACATCAGAATTTAATTTCTGAAAACATAGTTTACATATTTTAGTCATCAAAAGCATAGTATTAAAAACCGGACCGGACCGGGCGGTCCGACCGGTGAACCGGCAACCGAAGCCCAGGCCGGTCCGGAGAAATAAAAATACCGGATTGCTGTTGAACCGGTGACTCACCGGTTCAACCGGCGGTCCTACCGGTGAACCGTGAACCGGTTTGATCGGCCAAAGTTTGCAAAATTACATATTGACCCCAAAAATTTTTCAAAAAATTACAAATTAGTCCCTGGATACATATTGTAGATGGACTAAAATGAAAACTTTAAAAAAAATTTGGGGTCAATATGTAATTTTTACAAAACTTGTTATGGTTAAAATTGCAAAATAGCTCCAAAGGTACTAAAGTGTTTAATATTTACTTTATATTTAAATTATTGCAATATATTAATGTGTATTTAATGAATATGTATATTTGAAAATGTATTTTTTAAGTAAAACGGCTCAACCGGCTAAACCAGTGACCCAGCGGTTGAACCATTGAACCAATGACCCGAGCCTTCCACCGGTTTGATGACCGGTCCGGTTTTTTGCACTATGATCAAAAGTTATAGATAATATAATTTAGTTTTTTTAAACACATATTTAAAGACTAAATAACTTGCAAGGACAAAAAAGCTTACAAGAATTCCAAAACTCTATGTTAATTCCTAAATATTAGAAATGTACTTCTTAGTCCTTAACTGTTTTAGAAAGGCAAATTATTTAGTCCCTCAAATATCATCCATGCAAAGTAAATAGTTGATGTTTATTAAAAAAGATTATAGAAAAAAATAATATATTATCAATATCTAGACACTACATTATAGTTTTTAGAATAAATTTAAGAATTAAAAAGTCAATTTCTCATATTAAAATATACCAGTTATACACCAACTCTATATTCAAAGGGTAAATTAGTATAAGAGGTTATATGTTAATTATCTGTTTTTACTATGCATGACCGTATATATGTTATTTTCCTCTTTAATTCCTTGGCATTTGTTTCATCCATTCTCAATTATTATAATGAATTTAAATTAAATATATTTTGGTAGGTAAATATAAAAAATTAGTCATGGACAATTCGAATTGGCTGCTGGCTTCAACTAAACTTATTTTTTGTTTAGTGTACTAAAAACTAAAATTAATATAATTTTACAATTAACCGGACTTGGGGTTAATGTGTGCACTGCAGAACAAAAAAAATTAAAAATAATGGACTATGCTGTGATCGATGATTAATTAAATTAACAGCTACAATAATAAATTATAGTCAGTAAACTTTAAATGAACTATAATAAAGAGAAACTTAAAAGATCATAATTCTGTTATATATAAGCTAAGAGTTCAAGTATCTCTAGCTACCCTAGAACGAAAGTGAATTTGCATGGTTAGAAATTTCAAAATTAAACTAATAAAAAGAAAAATGGAAGTCTGATCTTCCTAAATTAGTTCTACACACACACACACACACACACACACACACACACACACACAACATATATATATACCTTGAAATTAAAATGGCTAAATCATGTTTACCAAAAAAAAATGGCTAAATCATGCATGGAAGCCAAAATATTGTACATGCATGCATGGCGATCAATTTGGAATTGCAAGATGCATGCACATCGAGATGGATCTCAATTAACATTATCATGCAGTTTAGCACATGACACTTTAATTAATACAAAGACATTGAAGCTAGCTAGATAAGCATACGTACGTGTTAACAATGAAATTGAAGAATAATATTATAGGTAGGCTTGTTTGCATACCTGGAGGGAGGGACAGTATATGTAATATTATGTATATATCTCTCTATATGCGTGCGTGATTGAGAAAGAGTTTGGTCTCTCTAAGCAAAAAGCCGAATTACTCGATCATATTCATCAAATCTCTCTCCCTTTAATTTCTCTTGCTTTGCCTTCAATCTTCATACGCATGCACTTGTATACATTTACACTTTCAACTCTGCATCCTTCTCCTTATATATATATATATATATATATATACAGTGATGATACTGGTCACTA
This sequence comes from Chamaecrista fasciculata, assembly GCA_003254925.1. Lineage (NCBI taxonomy): Eukaryota > Viridiplantae > Streptophyta > Magnoliopsida > Fabales > Fabaceae > Chamaecrista > Chamaecrista fasciculata. Next base: position 48,087 of record QANZ01020427.1, read on the forward strand.
AATCCACTCCACATTATACAATTAATTGATTTAAATACTAAAGCTAGCATTATATATATATATATATATATATATAGGTGTGTTTGAAAGAGAAATTAGAGAGAGAAATGTACATGTATTTGTGTGTGTGCTCATCTCACATGGGTGGGAAAGTCATTAAAGATGAAGTTGAAGATTATTAAAGATGCTGAACAGGTTATTAATTATCTCCCAAAAGTGACACGTTTCAACTTCAATTTGTTAATTAGCCCACAGTTTGTGTGTTTCTTAATTAATCATCACCATTTCAGCACTATTTGCTAGTGCTAAGTTTAACTTTTATTTTTTTAAAAAATAATTAATAATGACTATCCTTTGATTTCAAACTTTATAAAACATGAAAACGACCCTGTTTAATTTGTGAGCTCTATTAATTAATTACTTATAGTTTACGTCTGAATTGTATTTAGTTATTTTCATTTTTTGAAAATATTGATTTTATAATCACCACAGTCCACAAGTTTATCCTATTAATTATCATATATAAACTAAGTTTGGTTAATTAAAAATAAAAAAAGATTCATCAAATGTTGTATTTTACTGAAGTCTTCGGAAAAAGGTTGATTTATATCTCCACCTATTCATGATATATATGTACGTAAGATGATAAGGTAGCTAGCTGTAAAATGAACAAAGTATATATATAATATTAATTATTAATTATTAATATTGTAGTATGCTTTTCAAGGCTACAAATTGTAGTGGTTGCATTGGTTAGGGTTCAAAAGTTCGTGCCAGTGTGGGCTACGTAAGAATTCCAACATAAGTCCCTCCATTATAATTACTTCAAAGTTCAAACCCTAGATTTTTAATTAATATATAAGCAACCTGACCTAATTTTTTCTCTGGTTTCAATTAATATAATAATATAATTTATTATATATTAACTAATAATTACTGTCTGAACTATTCTTGTTTGATTGAAAATGATTGGCTTGATTCGTTTTGATACCAACCACTCAACCAGGCATGTTTTGCAACACTTGCCTTTGTTAATTATTATCTTCCAATTCTCTAAAACTATATATGCTTCCTATATATTCCCTAACCATATATAACTCATAATTAATTTCAACTTGTCTTCTTACATCATCAACTTATAAACATGGGGTAAATTACATGCATGTATCTTGGATTTTTTTAGATAAACTCATCAATTCAATTTGGTTTACAATATGATTCAAAAGCTTGTCATATTATAAGGTGCTTCAAACTTTACATCATTAATATTTTAGTACCCTAACTATGGTCTCCTTAACTAGTGTCACGTGCAATGCACATTCTTGCAAAAGTAGAAATTTTATATTTTACCCTCCTTTTGCTTTTATTTTTTATTTTTTTACTACTTTGTTATCCTCTTAGCTATCATCTTGATAGTGAACACCATATTTTATTCATGTTATTAGTAATATTTTTATATAAGTCAAGTTATAGACATCTTCATTGAAAGAATATATATAAGAGAAAAATAGTTAGTTCATAAAAAAAATTACAAAATGATGCTAAAATATGTAAATACTAGATTTTATAAGAAGAAAATAAATGAATTGAAACTTGCAACTCATATGACTTTTCCACTTAAAATTGGCAAAAGTATTTTTAGTAGTCTCAAACTAGCTATAAGTTGTAAGTGTCTGTTGTACCTTCAATTTTTTTTTTGTGGTCAATTATACTCCTAAAATTTTATATTTGACCCAATTGCATCCCAAGACATAATGTCGTCTAAATAGTTAATAGAAAATGCTGACTTCATGCTGAGAACAATAATTTCTAGCGTATAACTAATAAAAAAATGTGAAAGTTTTGATTCACGCCAAAATAAAATAGGAAAAAAAAATCACTTGTCATATCAATATGATATTAGTATTTTTTGTTAATAATTTTGACGCATCATGCTTTGGGGTAGAATTGGGTCAAACATAAAAGTTTGAGGGTGTAATTGACAAAAAAAAAAAATTAAAAATACATCTGACACTTACCTTATAGCTTGGAGGTACCGAAAGTATTTTTTTTCTTTTAAATTTAATGAGATCAACACAATGTGCTAAGGTGCTAATACAAATTTTAGGACATTTGATGAATCAAACACCTAAATGATTATAATTAGCCATTTTAAATCTTAAATTTGTCACACACTTTATATATATATATATATTCAAATCTTTTTCTTCATCCATCAAAATCTCTAATTGGTGATCGAAGAATAATACAATAAAAGATAGAAATTATATTAGAGATTTAAAATAACATTTCTTAAAAATATAATAAGTTAATATGCGAAATTTGGAATTTTGCACTTTCGTGTGGAAAGTTATGAAAGTTGCAGGCCACATCACTAATTGTGTGTATATTATAATGTCCACTTTCGTGTGGAAGGCACGCGTTGCCTATGCCATTATTAAATTCTTCCTTGTATGATTGTGGATTCAACACAATCTAGAGATATCTAAATGCAATATATGCGTGCAAACACAATACCTAATTTAATTTAATTAAATATATATATATACAAATACCACTTTTAATTTAATTTTCTATACTATATTTCTCTTCCATATATAACCATTGGGTCTCTACGTACCAAAATTCTGTTGGCAGGAAAGTGGCTTTGGATTAAAAACAAAAGTATCTTAAACTTTACACATACACATTGTTAAGGCATTAACTCTTTATCTTCTTCCATTAAGTAATATATGACTCATGTTTGCCTCATTTTTTTTTCTTTTGGTCCTTTCTACTTTGTAGTGGTTGGTTACATTATATTCATTAAACTTTGTTTCTAACTTTTAATTTTTTATGGACTACTCATTTTGTCAAATTATATGTATATATATTCTTTTATTTGTAATGGTGAGTCAAAAAATTAATATTAAAGTAATGTATTCTTTTTAACGAAAAAATTTACAAATTAGAATGGATCAGCACTTACTAACTCGTCTAATAAACTCGATCATTATTTTTTAGTTTGAATTAATTTAATTTGGGTTGAAATAATTTGATTTTTTTAAAAAATATTATAACCATTGATGAACTAGGTTCTGGCCAGGGGTCATTACCTGGTTCAGATGAGGCAACTACTCTGGGTTCAAGGTTACCTGCAAGACAATGAACACACAGGTGGCCCTGCGATTCACCTCCAATGCTTAAGTTAGTAAGGGTTATGAGCTCGATAATCCCAATTAATTGAGTAGAGAGCGTACCTTTTTCCAGTGTGAAGGGTTAACCTTTTATACTGGCTAAGGGTGATCTGGCGTGATCTTGCCATAAATGTCTGAATGCTTGATTGTGATCCTGGCTGATCTGATTGTGATCCTTGGCTCCCACATAATTTTCTTTTTTGTGAAAGGCGCTTTGATGGCTAAGGCGTTATCAAGGGAAAGGATCTTTGAGTGATTTGCCTTGATTGACAGCGGATCTTAATCGATCCTTAATTGGCTCCTGATTGATTCAGGGAACGTTTCCTTATTTGTTGGTGCGTGGGCGCCCACACCCTTCGTGATTGTGGGCGTCCACATCTGATGGCGAGATACAGGGCGCTCATGCCTACGTGATCCATCTGGTGGGTTTGTAGCCTGCCGGATCAAGGGCATGATCTACAATTTGGGCCTCCCAATTATTGGGCCTATTATCAACCACTTTGCTCAACATCGTTTATATATAAGGCAAAAGACCTGTTGATGCCCCTAACGTTTGGGGTCCGTTTCAGTTATGCCCCTAACGTTTGTTTTGTGTTAGTTATGCCCCCAACATTTTACATTATTGTCAGTTATACACTAGCCTCAATTTTTTTTGGCTAAAGTTCTATTTTGGTCCCTCAAGTTTGCTCAAAGTTTTGTTTTGGTCCCTCAAGTCTCAGACGAACTTTTTGGCGAGATACACGGCGACTTTGACGACTACGAAAACTCCTAATCCAAAGTCTTTTGACCTCCTGAGTCCAATGATGATCCCCATTTTGCGAAAAAATTACCGAAAATATGATTTTCGACGATTTTGTAATTTTTCAGCGACTATGTAACTTTTCGACGGCTTACCAGTCATTTTTTCGCAAAATGCAAGCCGCCATTGAACTTAGGAGGTCAAAAGATCATGGATAAAGAGTTTTTGTAGTCGTCGGGGCCGCCATGTATCTCGCCAGAAAGTTCGCCGAAGACTTGAAAGACCAAAATGGAATTTTGAGCAAACTTGAAGGACCAAAATAGGAACTTGGCCCAAAAAGAATTGAGGTTATGGTATAATTGAAAATAATGTGAAACGTTGGGGGTATAACTGACACAAACAAACGTTGAGAGCATAACTGAAATTGACCCTAAACGTTAAGGGCACCAACAGGTCTTTTACCTATATATAATAACAATGATAATACGAGGCAAACAAATTAAATATGTTATTTGAGATAATTAACTTTTGGATCCATCTCACATTGCTTAATTAGCATAAAATAAACAACAAAAAGGCACTTATTCCTTTAACTTTAAACGACAGAGATCAGTGCCATATACATATAAATTATATATTACTACTCTTTGATCAACACCTTTAATTTCTATGTGAAAATGGTGAAGCACTAGATCTTATTCACAATATACTAACTTATGCGATGACATATTTTATTATTGATAGCGAGTTCTGGAAACTTATATACCTTTATGACTTTACTTTTACAATTTAAAGAAACTGATCACCAGTAGCAGAAGACTCTAATTTAATTTGTTACTTTCCTCAGTTAATATTCTTAGACTAATTTTCTAGTTATCTTTTCGTGTATGCAAGGTTGTTGATCATGATCAACCCACTAACTATTCTTGGATGCACAAATTAAAATATATGTTATCAATTATTTTAGTGTATAGTAGCAGCAGTAATACTAATATCTTTGTATTATAAAAATATATCCTCTATGTAATTATATGTACTATTCGATGATATTTACCACTATAAAAAATTTGAACCATAGTTATGTATATTATCTTGTTTGTGCACTACTGTTAGTTAACTAATTTATATTTTATGATATTTGAATACAAAGGTAGACTTTTACCATCAATTATTTATTTATCTCTCTCTCTCTCTCTCTCTCTCTCTCTCTCTATATATATATATATATATATATTTAAAAAAAATACTTCAATATAATTTCTTGAAACTATATATTGCTATATGATATAAATAATAAAGAGTAGAGTAAAACATAAAAATATATTCTTTTATATTTTTTCAATATTGTTTAAAATGAATAATAGTAGAAGTAAAACAGACTTTATGGCGTGTAAGTTCAATGACAGAGAAGGGGATCCTACAGATATTGTGAAACTTGGTGATCATCAGTTACAAGAAGTCACAAGCTTTAAGTACTTGGGAACGATATTGCAAAGCAAAGAGGAAATAGAAGAGGATGTTAATCACAAGATTCAGGCAGGGTAGATGAAGTGGAGAAAGGGCTCATGTGTTATCTGTGATAAAAAAAATGCTGCTTAAACTAAAAGTAAAATGTTACCGCACGACAATAAAACCTGCTCTATTGTATGGTACTGAATGTTGGGCGATAAAATGGCAGCATGAGCAAAAATTCAACGCGACTAAGATGGGAATGCTTCGTTGGATGTGTGGTCATACTATTAAGGATAAGATAAGGAATGAGGTCATCAGAGAGGAGGTTGGTGTGACACCTATCATTGAGAAATTGGTCGAAACACGTCTTAGGCGGTTTGGGCATGTGCAAAGACCTTCAGAGGTCCCGATACACAAAGTTGATCCAATGGTAGAAAATCCTATCCGAGGAAGGGGAAGACCAAGAAAACTACCCAAAAAAACTATCCGAAAAGATCTAGCTATCAATAACCTTACGGTTGACATGTGCAAAGATAAAACACGTTGGCGTTAGTTGATTCATATAGCCGACCCCACCTAGTGGGATAAGGCTTTGGTTGTTGTTGTTTAAAATGAATAATAATATTCATAATTTTTTAAACTAGAAAAACTTATATATATATATATATATATATATATGACTATATCTATCTTAAAATTGAATATTTATATCTCTCCTCGAAAAATCAAATCATAAACCAATTGATAATCTGGTAAATGGAGATATCTTCCTCCCAGGACAGAAAAAAAAGAGTTTTACTGCGATTTTAAGCTTACATTAATTAGAATAGCCAAAAAGCGTTGCTTTCTAATACACTCACCCCACATCAAATTAAACAGAGCTGAAAGGCCCAAAAATATTTATTTAATAAAAAGTTACATATCACACACCGGCAAAGGTAAATTAAACAGAAACAAAAGGCCAAAAATTGTATTTAAAATTAAGCTAAGTATGACAAAAATGATATTGTCACATTTTGTCTGAAGCGCTAAATATACCTTTTCCAGATAATCTTAAGATTGCACTTAAAAATTTGCTAATTACTGCTGTCAAATCATTAAAACCATCCAATAACATTTGTTAATTGATTGATATTATTCTTTAATCCTCATTGGAGTATGTTGCACTCACTCTACAGTTCATTCAATAGTACTCTTTTTTTTTCAATTTAACTAAAAAAGCATTATCCATAATATATATATATATTTATATTATTTTCTCTGGGTGGTGGAACCCTATGTTTCTTTTTGGTGAGATATTTTTATTTAATCACAAGTAGCATGGTATTAATTTTCTGAAAATAATGAAGGATGATAATAATGGACATATATATATTTATGTATATAGACATTTGTGATGTTTACTGACTAAACAATTGGTAGCAT
>QANZ01020427.1:58875-77834 GCA_003254925.1 Chamaecrista fasciculata
TTTTTTATAATTATGGGTCAAATATTAGAGAATGTTGATTATGAACCAAAATTTGATAGAGAAAGTGATCATAAAATGTCACTTGATGATATTATATTGTTGAACATTATGAAAATTGATTATCTCTATATTAATTCATGTTAATTTATGAAAATTGTATTAATATATTAATGTTATAATTGTATTTTGTAACCTAATTATGAATATTTGAATTAAAATTTTATCATATATAGGTTTTTTTATTATTTTTAATTTATTTATTTATCAACGGTCCGACCCCGGTTGAACCCCGGTTGAACCATTGAACCTTGAACCCCTCCTTCGGCCGGTTCAATGGCCGGTCCGATTTTAATAACCTTGCGTTTAAGTATGTAAGAAATAAATTTTTTAATTAATTTATAATTTCAGGTCAAAACTGGAATTCTTGCCGGAATTGTAGACATTGGGTTTCTAGCAGCGGCAATAATCGCCACTCATTTCGCGTTGCACGGAGAGGCTCGTATTAGTGCCATCGGAATTATGGGCGCTGCTTTAAACATTGTTATGTATGGCTCTCCTCTCGCCGCCGTGGTAAGCTTAGCTAACTAACCTCCCATTAATTCATTAATAATTACTTAATTAGTATATAATTATGAATTATCTTCTCTTTTCTTTCCCTTGAAAGTTAAGCCTTTCTTTGCGACCACATAATTATTAGGGTAAAATGCACTTCGGTACCCTGTAGTTAGGACCGAATCCACTTTGGTATCCTGAAAGACAAAATTTGACATTTTGTACTCTAAGGTTTGCGTCGTTAGTACTTTGGTACCCTGTGGTTATTTTCCGTCAAGATTTAACAAAAAGTGCTAACGTGACTCAATCTTAGTCGTCGATTTCCACTACATCTTATCCGTTAGTTTCTATTGCTGTTTAAACCATATTTCACTCTTCAAAAAGATTTCTTTTGTGCATTTAGGTCCTCTGCCTTTGCTAAAACGAATCAAAACACAACAAACTAAAGGAATTGATGGCGGTTTCTACAATTTCATTTCAAAAACTAGAGAGTTCTTAAAAAAGAAATTGCATAAAGATCGTTAGAGTTTTGATGAATCAAAATCTTCCCTTTCTCATAAAGTTTTTGTAATTTTTCTATTTTCCAATATTACATTTTGACCCCAAAACGTTTTTGTAATTTTTATTTTAGTCCTCAAATATGATCTAGGTACTTTTTTGTAAATTTTGAAACTATTTGGGGGCATTATGTAATTTTTGCAAAGATTTTGAAAAGTTTATCTTCTCACCATCGAATCACACAACTTAAGGACTAAACTGCATTTTATTTTCCATATTTAGGACTAATATGTAATTTTACTCTTATTCCAATATTTTTCATAATTACATCTTGACCCCAAAATGTTTTTATAACTTTCATATTAGTCCTCAAATATTATGATCTAGTGATGTTTTTTAAAATTTTGAAACTATTTGGGGGTATTTTGTAATTTTTGCAAAAATGCTAACAATTTTCCGTTAAATCTTGACGGAAAATAACCACAGGGTACCAAAGTGCTAACGGCACAAACCTCAGGGTACCAAAGTGTCAAATTTTGTCTTTCAGGGTACCAAAGTGGATTTAGTCCTAACCACAGGGTACCAAAGTGCATTTTACCCCAGATAAATTTATAGTAGTCTATAAGACTATAACTCTATACTCGCCTATTTGTGTACTTGTAGCATCATGAATTCCACACAAAATGGGCCTGAAATGGGTTGATATATCTTTAGCATATGCCCATTTATATGATGGGCCTTAGGGCCATAGCTATGCCCACAAGTATTAAGATACATAATTACATATGTTGTTGTAATTTGAATAAAGCATTCTTTTTAATTAATAAAATCCAATGTGATGCCAGTAATCAATATCGTCGCTTTGGCCGAGTGGTTAAGGCGTGTGCCTGCTAAGTACATGGGGTTTCCCCGCGAGAGTTCGAATCTCTCAGGCGACGACGTCGTTTTGTCTTTTCAACTTTCGTTTATTATATTAATATAACTACAACTTTTATTCTCTTTTTAATTTCTTCCATCTAACAATAATGTTTAGTTTTATATACTCATTTTCCTCACTCTTAGCAAAATGGGTATATATGGTTTGTTATTAGTATAGTCAGCTTAATTAGGCCAAACACAAATTAAATACAAATGCGTAAAGAGCAAAAAAAAAAAAATGCTGGAAATCAAAGTAAGGACTAAGGATGCATGCAGAAAGCGTCAAAATCATACAAAGATCCAACTTTTATTTGAATGTATTTAAATATATATTAAATTAAGCTGAAAAGGGAATACAGCGCCTACTTAACTAATAATCTGATTAAAAATTAAAGGAATAATTTCATAATATATTAGAACAGTTATTTATGTTATGGAAAGACTGATCTCTCAGGAAAAAAAAAAGAAAAAAAAGATTGGGTTACCCTTTTTTGGTCAATCATATATATATATATATATATATATATACTATATATCAAACTTGATCTTTCCAACATTTGAATGATTAAAGAATTTTTGGTTTTCTGATAAAGGATGAAATATATTAAAGAAACGAGTACAAGCGAGATAGGTGATCTCAAACTAGGATCCTAAAATCAAAGATAGGTAACATTATATAATAATAATTGTATGGTAAAGAAACATGATAGACTTAAATTTCCTCTTGAAAGTTAGAAAACTATGCATGTATAGGAACCAAAAAGAGAATAATAAGCTACACTATTTTATGTGTGTGAGAGAGAGAGAGAGTAGAATGAACAATTTCAAATGTTTATTGATCTATCTGATGTATTATACATTTATTAATTATCAGCTGCCACTATTTCTATTTGAATAACAAATTCCACCTCTACACTTCAACATTCCCTCAGCAATATATATAATACACATGCAATACATCGACTATACAAATAAAAATTCAACCATATAACTAAAACATTTATTTAGAGACTCTCCCTAGCTAATTAATGATCACTATTCACATTTCTAATGATCATTATTATTGCACCAACCTAGCTAGCTAGCTTGCTATTCCTCAAATGGAAAGATCGAGAAAGTGCTTCACATGACACAATATATAATACAAAGAAATAATGGGTAACCAAAAAAAAAATACTCAAAGAAGGAAAAAGGGTTCTTTTAGGGGTCATATAAAATTAAGGTCCAAAAAAATTCTAAGGTGAGGATTATATAACTTGGTATGAATGGTATAGAGATAGGCACAGCTTATTCAATTAAGTTGGAAAAATCTAGGATAGGAAAAGAAGATATGTCTTGCATCAAAGCTTCCAAATCCCATTGATCTGATGATCCCATCAATAAGCTTTCCCTATTATCACTACCATTATTATTTCCAAACCCAAATAAATCATCCTCATGATCACCTTTTTTAGAGCTCTGAACATCATTCTTAGTGTAATTGAAGCATCCATTATTGTTGTAATTCAAGTGATGATCATTGAGATGTTGATGACTATCCACATTAATATTATCATCAAATATTAATGGGATACTATGATCAATTTTAGGCTCTAATTCATCACTTTGTGATGACTCATTGCCAATTTGAGTAAAGCAATATGGAGGCATCATCATGGAATTAGGGAAATTACAAGCTCCAAGGTTGTAATTCTTCATGGGATCCAATAATAATTGGTCCCCAAAAACAATAGGTATTTGAAAATTTTGCATTGATGACAAGGATGATGGTGATGATGAAGAAGAAGATGATATTGAAGAAGAAGAATCCATGGACATCAATGGGTTCTTATAAATGGGATGTCCACTACCCAAAACATGGTGATATTTATTAGGCTCTGATGATGATAAGGAGGTGTTTGGTGATGGATTAATATTAACACAGCAAGTGTCATCATTAATACTATTATCCTTTAACCTTTTCTTCAATGTAGAGTTCCAGAAATTCTTAATCTCATTGTCTGTTCTTCCAGGAAGACGTGCAGCAATCTGAGACCATCTGAGGTATTCCAAAAAAATTGAAAAAAAAAATGTTATATTTAACCACATTGGAAAAAAGATTCTGCAAATTAAACTAAAGTGAACCAATTTTGGAGCTAGCAGGATAACCATATATATTTAGTTTGTACATGAAAACATCATCCAAGAAAAACAGAAAAAGAAAATGGAAATATTTCAGGTGATAGATATATATATATATATATAGCTATAGGTCATGACTCATGACACACACCACCACCACCAACAATGCATACAATAATAAATCAAGATTGGATACATACTCTAAACTCTTTTTTTTATTAATTTAATTTGTTCCTACAGTCTCACAAAACACAGCATAACAATTCATATAACACCGATTTGAGAAAACCATTCACTAATAAATCGTAGTTAATCGGTTAAAGTGCACTTTTGGTTCCATATATTTTTAGTCTAGATCTCAATTTGATCCTCTTTGTTGTGTCTTTTGTCTCATATCTTTTGATCAGATGTAGAATTTGTCTCATATTTTATTTGTTGTAGATTTGATCTCATATCTTTGCAAAAAGTTCTACCGTTAGTCCCAAAATGTGGAACCTAACTTTTGCAAAGATATAAAATCAATTCTTCAACCTAACTAAAAGATATGAAAACAAAAGTGCAACAAAAGATCTGAGACCAAAAGTGCACTTTTACCTAGTTAATTACAAGGTTTTGAGAAAATAATGAATTGAAGATGAAGTAGTGAATTGAGGTAAATATATATATAGGCAAAACACCCTTTCGTGCCCCTAACGTTTGCGGTGATTTTCAGTTATGCCCTTAACGTTTCATTTGTGTCACTTGTGCCCCCAATGTGAAACGTTAATTTCAATTATGCCCCTATTTTCAATCATCCACAAAAAAAATACCATTTTCGCACGATTTGAGCTCGGTTTTGATCAGATTTCATATGGGTTTTAATTTTCGGACATCACAAACTTGATTCTTTGGATCAATTTCAAAGATTAAGCTCAAAATAGCCCAAAATCTGAAGAAAATCGGACCCGATGAACCCTAAAATGGACCAAAACGAAATGCAGCAAAACGAAGCATTTTTCTCAAAATTTCCATGTGCAAAATGATCCTTAGGAGCCGAAAATGAGTACCCATAAACTCATTTATCAAAACAAACTGAAACGAACACGAATCTAAGCTTAAAAGTTCCGAAAAATGGTACACTAACGAGGGTGAGGGCATAATTGAAACTAGCATTTCACATTGGGGGCACAACTGACACAAATGAAACGTTAGGGGCATAACTGGAAATCACCGCAAACGTTAAGGGCACGAAAAGGTGTTTTGCCTATATATATATATATATATAGTTATAGTTATAGTTATATATATATAGTACTAATTGATTTGTACAATAGTAGGCATAATGCATACCTATTGCCAAGAAGAGAATGAAAATGGATGATGAGATGTTCCTCTTGAGGCGAAAAATTTCCACGTTTGAGATGAGGACGAAGATAATTGATCCAACGAAGACGACAACTTTTGCCACATCTGAGAAGGCCTGCATTTATGGCAATCTCACTCCAACAAAACCCTTCTCCTCCATTCCTCAACATGTAACTCTTCAGCTTCTCATCTTCTTCTGGTGACCACAATCCTTTCCTCAACTTATAATCATCATCATCATTATTCTTCTTCTTCTTACTATTAATATTCATCACTATGTGATTCTTATTATTCTTCTTCATTATTGGATTGCCTTTAATTTTCTTTCTTGCTAGCTCTAGTGAATAGGCTTGTGTGGTGTATATATGTGGATGATTGATGATGATCTAAGACATATAAGAGAAAGAAAGCTATCTATATATATATATAGGGGAATGAAGAAATTGAATTATAATTTGTATGAGAGATCATAGAGAGAAGGAAAAAGACAAAGTGAAAGGGTAACTTCATGAGGTGGGAAGATTGGTGATGATGATGTGATGGATTTTCTTCTTTGTGGGGTTTGCTTAAAATTATATGAATTATATATATGTATGTGTATCATATGAAGAGAATTTATTAATTGTGACACTTAAAAGAGAATATAATATGGGGTGGTCTGATGATCCACGATGGGTAGAGTGGAAAACGGATTGGAAGGAGACCCCATTGATCAATTCCTTGAAAAATTCTAGTTACATCAATCTCTCTAGTTTTTAAGATTCGAAAATACTTTAAGTGGTTTAATTTCTTAAAACATAAAAAATGACAATTTATGTGTTCGTATGTTTGTGTTTATAATGAAGCTGCCTTACTTTATAGTATTTTTAATTATACATATAATCGCTCAACTTTTTGAGATTGAAGAATACTTTGGTGATTTAACTTCTTAAAAAATAAAAAGGACATACAATTGAATTTATAAAATTTACTTTGGTGACTTAACTCACTTATTTCTTTTCATCAATTCAGTTTCCTTAATATTTTTTTACTATGATAATTGCAGAGACAGAGAGGGGATCGTTGGTGTTCTTGTCTTTGACTCAATTCTTGTCTTTTTCGATATATTTTACTTCACTCACAAGGTAATCATTCATCATCTTTTATGTTATGAAACAGACTCCTCCCTTTTGCTTCCAATTCACATAATCCTCTCTCTCTAGGTTTTAAACTTCAAATTCACGTGTGTACATGTTGAGACTAGAGACTAGAGAGAGAGAGAGAAAGAGTTACTTTTTGAAATTTAAAATATGAGAAAGTATTGCACGCTTGACAATAATTTGTTAATTTAATCTCATAAAGGGTTTGTGTATAGCTTACATTATTTGCATGTTTTTCATTAGGGACTAACCACTTATTATAACTGCCATATTTCTGAAGCAAATCATCATTTCCACTTCCTAACAAAGCAATCTCCCCTTCTTTTCTTTTCTTTTCTTGGCATTATATATATATATTATGTGTTTGCCATACATCAAAGCATATATCAATTAATAACTACTTGAATTAGTTCTGTCAACATGAAACATGACAAACTATTATTATAGGATGAAATTTTTACTTTCATCATCTCTGCAGAATTTGTAGTTTTTCCAATTAAATTAAAGATCACAATCATTAAGTTGATGTAATTTGAAGATTTGAATATAAACAATATATATATATATAATAATTGATAAAATATAGTACATGCCCTTTGTTTTATATATATATATATATATAAGAGACATGTGAAAAAACTATAGGACAAATAAAAATGATATATCTTGTTTAATGTTTGATGTAAATTGACCTTCTTTTCTGGCCAAAAAGAAAATTGAACTTCTTTTTAGTAAAATTATTTTATATTAATAAGTTGTTATGATCAGTATTATTATATTTACCTACAAAAGATATATAAAATAATATGGAGAGACATCCATCTTTTTCTTCCTGGCAATACGTAAAGGTATATATCTCTCAGTGATTCCCTTTCATTACCTAATTCACCTTCAATTCCCAACATACCAAAATAATTTTCTCAGGGAAGAAAATTTTAGGAATCATGGAAAATACTAATAATAATAAGGCTTAAGTGCAATTTTGGTCCCATAACTATGACAAAGGTTTCATTTTGGTCCCATAACTTTTTTTGTTGCAATTTTGGTCCCATAACTATGACAAAGGTTTCATTTTAGTCTCATAACTTTTTTTGTTGCAATTTTGGTCTCATAACTTCTCAAAAGGTTCCACCGTTAGTCCCTTGGTGAATTCCATCCATATTTAGTCGTTAAGTATGACGTGGCATAGTAACTAGGATCATGATGTGGCAAAATAAGATGAAGTGGACTGAAATAGGAACTATATGCAACATATTAAAACTTATCTATACCCAACAACCATATATACAAAGAGTGGTACTGGGACCAATCTGATGGGGAAGAAGAGACTTCAAGTAGAAGGCACCGACGAAGTCGATGGGATCCTTAGCCAGAGTCGAACGACCAAAGCGGCGGCGACGGCAAATCGGAAAGCGGAACGAGGTAGAGGAAGTCTCGTTGGGCTGATAAGGAAGAGGAAGTATCACTCTTTGTATATATTGTGGTTGGGTATAGATAAGTTTTAATATGTTGCATATAGATCCTATTTTAGTTCATTTCATCTTATTTTGCCACATCATGATCCTAGTCACTATGCCACGTCATACTTAACGGCTAAATATGAATGGAATTCACCAAGAGACTAACGGTGGAACCTTTGTCATAGTTATGGGACCAAAATTGCAACAAAAAAAGTTATGGGACCAAAATGAAACCTTTGTCATAGTTATGGGACCAAAATTGCACTTAAGCCTAATAATAATCAGCAAAACGTACACCCACAATCTCCAAGTCACTATCCAATCCAAAATTAGACATATATAATGGAGTCTTTATAATAGTTCAGGGACATTATAATAAACGCATATAGTTATATATTAACAACCTCATCTCTCTTCAGGCCAAAAAAAAAACAACCTCAATCTCTCTCTTGATAAGGACTTCCACAATATTCTGAGAGAAAATAAAGGGGAAAAAATGAATTAAAAAGAGGCAGAAATATCTGTGAAGCTACTCAAATGTTTCCAAAGCATTGTTCCCCCCATCTACATGTGTCCTTTGGAAAAGAGAGTTTTGTTCCAATGCTTCCATATGAGGCTGTCCCTAGCAACTTACTACTTTGTCATGAAGACAAGAAAAAACAACTCATTTGGAATTCATTGTTACAAAACACACACACACACACACATATATATATATATATATGTTATACACATTACACAATGTAGAAGTTTAAAGATGATATAGTTTAGTTTTGTTAATAACTTACAATTTATCGTTTTTATAAAACTTGAGAGATCAATTTGAGTTGTATTTTGTAACCTTTTAAGGGGTCAAAAGGGCATTTAATTAAACATTATTATTTCCAATGGCTTACACATATAACTGCTACATTGTAGGAATAATAGTCAATTGGGAGGGCCAGAAGTGTTGTACTTTAAAAGCATCATGCACCAGAAAAGTGAGATATAATCAGAAAAAAAGATGGAAGTAAAAGGTTGAAGTTCACTAAAAATTTTGATCATTGAAGAAAGCCTAGGAAGTAGGTAACGAAAGTGTAATTACTCTTTTGCTTGAATTCCTAGTTCTCTACCACTATAAACTTTTGAATGGTGTGATTTTTTTTTTCTTAGGATTCCTGTGATTGAAACAAGTGTTCATTGAATGCCTGTGAGTTGTGAGAATAAATCATGGAAATTGAGGACTTGATTGATATCACATGTACCCTGCTCTTCTGTATAAACATCATATTCTGAAAAAATCTTAAATGGTTTTTTCTTATGTAATGTGTTCAAAAATCATCATCAATTTGTGTCAGAAGTTTGCTCTTCTCATTTATTTCAGTTTTATAGAAAACTTCATTGGAAAGTACATATTATATCTTACCAACAAGACTCATCTCAATGCAAAATGCAAGTTCAAATCCCTCAATCCAAAATATAATAAATTGAAAACTTCAAAATTTGTAAGTTTTGTTTATTCTCAATGCAAATTTAACCTCTTGGATATTGCCTCATACACAAATGCATCTCACTTATTCTTTTTCAAGTTTTATAAAGAGTGAATTAATAGACTTCTCTTAATATTTTGCAATTGCAAGAACTATTACGGGTCGTTTTGCCTCTGGTTCTTCGGCCATCAGGATCTAAATTCCTCAACAACATTTACCATCATCCAATATCGAAATATAGAGATGTTACAAAAGTATTTTAAAAAATTAATACCCCGAAAGGCTAAATATACTCAACAAGAATGAAACTTGATGGGGGAAGTTTGTAATAAGTAGCATTTATTAGCAAAATGATTGCATTGCATCCCAAAAAGCCAGATGTGAAAAATACATAATAAACAAGTATTGCTTCATTTCATTTTAAAACCTTCTATGACGATTGTTGCAAGACGTCACCATAACATTGTTTCCTTCTAGATGGCAATATTTGAAGGCTCTCGAAGGAACCTCTCCATCTGGAGTGCCCTAGTCTTAATTGACATGTCAAAGACCTTCAAGTCAAATTCTACCATTAAACCACCAAGTATGCTTGAGTCAATCTGAAAAACCGATAAAATCTCAGTCAAAAACTAAGAAGGTAAGTGTGTCTATGAGACATATCAAGTGATCAACATAGTTAGATCCAATAGTAATGATTATGACTAACGCAAAATCCATTATAACTAACAATAAATGTGCAATAAAATTGCATTGTGTTAACTCGCTCGTCTCAGAAAATATGAAAGATATGAAAGGAAAAGACGACAGGGAGAAAAAATGTACACAATACCTTCTGTTCAAGCAGAATTGTTTTATCTGCACCTATGATCCCCTGGATAGTCTCTTTCAGTTGTTTCTCTTCTTCAGGAGGAAGTGGCTAGTACAAAATTTCAAAAGTTAAATAATGCCACAGCTATTGATCAAACTGTTTCATGAGATGACCCCATATCATATGAAATCCTAACAAACCGAATTGAACACACAGCAACCAAAATGACTAACAACATTTAGGACGATAATGCAGTAGAGTTTAGAAGCTTGATTCATAAGCAAGTAGAAAGAAAGATGAACTAAAAAATCTAGAGGAAAAATGAGAAATATGAAAAAAAAAAAAAAAAANTCTAGAGGAAAAATGAGAAATAAAAAAAAAAAAAAAAAAAAATTATATTCAAATTTAACTTGGTGAATTAATTTTCCCAAAAAAGAGACAACATATAAGTGACATAATGGATTAGGGGATAGGCTTGTGGAAATGGTGGAGGGAAAATATGGTGAATGCAGTTTCAAATAAAAGTTTTTGAAGCAAATGTAACCAGGAAAAAAAAATGCATATTGAAAATGCCCCTTCCTGTGTTAATTACATAATAGATTAGCTGCAATTATTAACCTAAGTCCACTATTGTCGTTCAATTACTGTATTAATTCTGGCCATCTTTTATGAAAACTATGAAATTCAAGAGAATGGACAAATAAGTTAAATTACTTTCCACACATAAGAAAATCCCCCAAAGAAGTGTTACTTACAATGACTGTGGTCACAATGGCTTTCACTTCTCCCTTATGTGCCATTGTCAACTCCTTAAACCTCTTTGCTATGCTCTCCAAGTTTCTTAGCCTTCCGTACTCAGCCAAGACAACTTTCAAATAAAAAAACCAATCAGTTTACAACAGCAGAAAAAATAATATAAGGATCTTATAATTTCTGAAAAAAAGGATTTGAATGTTACAAAAAGGATAGCCATGTGATCAGAGTTATATTCTAAGATAAAACAAGTCTGAGCCTAAATCTAAAGTGATATTACACGATGTCATCATATTTCGAATAATAAATAATAATAATAATAATAATAATAACATTAATAATAATAATGATGACACAACAACAACAACAATAATATAAGAAATATAGTCATGTCATCAAGGGATGGAGTTCTTGCTCTCAACAAAACATCCCAAAGTGATGTCAATAGTTATGGTTGGCATGATGAGGCAGGAGGTAGTAACATGAGAACAGATAAAATGTAGAAGTACAATGGCATGCATTGAATGATCAGCAAACATACCACAAAAGATTAAAAATATCTCAATGAATGCAGAAAAGAATGTTCAAGTAAAACAGTTAACGAAACTACAAAGAAAACAAAGTACAATAGTGTCAAGATGATACTAGGAAAAAACGTGAGGCTCCCTTTGGGATAATTATTTCAATGGAAGAATCATATCCACATTTACCGTGCCAATTATTTATTTAAGATTCATATAGCTAGCAATGTTGTTAAGATTAAAGCTTGTAAAATAAATTATTTATTGAGGAAAGACACCCTACTCTTTGTTAGAAAACGCTATCAAAAGCTAAGACATCTAGGTTACATATCATTCAAATAATAAAGATAAAACATAGCTTGAGATTCACATAGCTCGAAATTCATCATACCATTATAATCATAAAAATAACTTGGCTACAATAGGAAGCTTAGTAGCTTACCAAGGAAGTTCTTTGTAATTTCTGAAAATTTAGCTTCATCAGCGATTTCCTGGATGGCCTTTATTCTAGTATCTTTAGGCACAGACAAGTCCTTTGTAAACTGTAAGAATTTAGGACTTGTCTTTGTTGCCTCAACAAGGTCAAAAATCTCAGACTCAACCTTTTCCAATGTCTTAGCTTTCACTGCTGCAATATACAAAGCAGTGGCGTAGTTTCCAGTACCGCCAAACAAAGCCTTAGGCACCTGGAAAGCAATCAAGAAGCATCGAGAGTATGAAACAGTGCAGAAACAGACTAATGTCATGGATGCCACAACACACAAAGGGAAACACAAAATACATCTTCGATTTAATTCTTACATTAATTTTCAATTAGTAATAAATTCATTTTTTATCTTGCTTTTTGCGTAATCACATACGTAGACATCACTAAGATCAACAATTCCCATCACAGCAGACTGAAGGGTGTTAATGAAGATGTTTAAGACCAATATATTCAATTACCTTTACTTTCACTTCCTTTTGCTCTGATGCAGTGGCATAATATCTAGAGTCCTGCAAAGTGTAAAACGAGAAGAACGGACAACACGGTTTTAGTTATCAATAGGCAAAACAATACAGAATCTTAGACTTGAAATATATAGCTGAATGGATTCATAAAGAATAACAAACGGTATCAAAAGTCATAAATCACAATTTCACAATACAAAAGACAAATAATGAAGAGAACGGGGAGTGGAAGATTAAGCCACTTAGCTACCAACTTGTTCACCGATCTTCTTCAGCAAGCAAAATGGAAGAAATCAATAACAATAGAAAATAATCAACTCGTGTTAGAAAATAGTCAATAACAAACCATGCTAACAGAAAACAAAAATTTCAAACCCTGAAAAATGTATGTGTTCCACAGGCAGTCTCAATCAACCAAAAATCGTTGAACTACGACGAAATATGAATAAAGCATCAAATCAAAAAGGGATCAGTGACGCGAAGCAAGTTGTAGGAGTTCGTGTTACCTGGGAAGCGAAAGGGGCGATTAGGGATCGGTGAAATGTGGATCTCTGGGCAGAGACAGAATCAGAAGCAAGATGCGTTAATTTGTTGAAGAGAGATACGCCTGATCTAATTCGGGCAGACAATGCCATTTCTGAGAAACCCTAATTTCTGATGAATCTGTGTTCAGTTGAGAAATGAGGAAGAACGAAAAGCTTTGCTTACTACGAAGGCAGAAAACGAAACAGTATGGTCGGGTTGCGCTTGAATGACCTGTTGGTGTATTATTTTTCTGTCAAACTGAATGGAAATTGGACACGTGTAGCTTGACTAGCGAGTAGCGACTTCCTCTCTCAATTTATTGAGAATAAAATAAAATTTAAATAAATTCTTTTATTTTATATGTATTTATTATGAATTTTTTGAAAGACAAAGTTGTCTCAGTTCGTTTGCGCTTATAATCCTCTGATTATAATCAGAGTATAATTATAATCAAAGTTGATTATTTGTGTATTGGTATTTGGATGAAAGTTGATTATTTGGTGTGAAATTATTGAAATGGGTATGTAATGATTGTGGTTGGTAGATAGAAGGGTAAGAAAATTGATAAATTGTATAGGGGTAGAAAATAAAGAAAAAGTTGAAAAAATTAATATGTGATTTGACTAATAATCAAAGTTTGTTTGGATGTGATTGTTGTTTTTAAAAAAATTAGATTTTGTCACTGTTTGCCTTGGGAATCGTGAAAATATGATTATAATCATAGGCAACTTGTGAGGTGTTTATTTCGTTTGGTCGACCATTCTATTTTTGCCTCCGAAATGGTGGACCAAAAGTACTAAAGTGTAGTAATCAGGCCCCGACATTCGGTGGACTATCAAAAAAATGGTCCACTGTTTGGCACAAGATGAGAGAGAATGTAAAAAAGCACTCCAGACCCGAAAAAAATTTCAATGTGGCTCATTTCAGGTATTCGGTCGACCATTTTTTGCATCGGTGGACCGAATGTCGGGCCTGATAGCATTCTCAGGTTGAAATTCGGTCAACCATTTTTTGAATCGATGGACCAAACGTCGGGCTTGATACCATTCTCAGGTCGATCTTCGGTCCACTGTTGACAGAATCGGTAGACCATTTCAAGTAAATTACTATTTTAGCCTTGTGATGTGTGATTGAATGTATTAGAGTATAGGTAATTATAGGTATATATATAGGGGTATAAGTGTAATTGGGTGTGTTTGATTATAAAAAAATCCAGATTATAATTTGATCAGAAAATAAACGCAAACGAACATGCTTATTATGGTTATAATCAAAACAGATTATAATCAAAGCACAAACGAACTAGGCCATTATCGATCTATTTATTGTTAGTACATTTTTAAAAAATATTTCATATTTTATATTTTACAAAAAAAAAAGGAACAAAGTAGAGTACCAATTACCAAAACAGAGATTACAATTTTACCAGTTATTGTCACAAAAACAAACTCTTATTTGGTGTTAGCCAAAAAAAAAAAATGGGCATTGTTCAATCATGTATAGTGTAGATTTCCTTTGTACATAATGGGCATTGTTCAATCACACAAATACCATTTGTTCAATCATGTATAGTGTAGATTTCCTTCTTTTTTTAATTGTAAAAAAGGCAAAATACCCTTTCGTACCCTTAACGTTTACGATGATTTTCAGTTATGCCCCTAACGTTTCATTTGTGTCAGTTGTGCCCCCAATGTGAAACGTTAGTTTCAATTATGCCCCCAATTTTGACTCAATGCTGATGTGTCAATTTTTTTTACTTGTGTATCAATTTTTTGTTCTGAATTGAATATGTGGCAAGATGACTGGATAAATAAAACATCCCTGATTTATTTTTTATCCACCATGGCATTTCCTACGTGGTATAAGGCTTGCGAAGATGAAGATGTCAAAAAAATTTTAGGGTAGTAATTTATTGGTTTAGAGAATATAAATCCACGTAGGAAATGCCATAGTGGATAAAAAATAAATCAGGAATGTTTTATTTATCCAGTCATCTTGCCACATATTCAATTCAAAACAAAAAAAAATTGACACACAAGTAAAATTGGGGGCATAATTGAAACTAACGTTTCACATTGGGGACACAACTGAAACAAATGAAACGTTAATGGCATAACTGAAAATCACTACAAACGTTAAAGACACGAAAAGGTCTTTTGCCTTAAAAAAAAACATTATATGAAACATGAAGCAAGAAGAGTGAATTTATGATAATACGAGTATTTTATAGTAGTATGCAAGGAAACAAATAAGTAAACTCTTACCTAGTAGTTTCTCTTAAGATGATTGTCTTTTAAGTTTTCAACAACTATTTTATTTTAATATTCTCTTGATTTTACCTAGATGTTTTATCAACCTCAAAATAAATGTTAGTTGATCATTAAAAATTGAAATGCAGGTATCAATTCCATCACATTCAACACCCGTCATGTTTAAACCATTGGTAGTTTTTTGGTCAATTAACTATTAGCCTTTGGTATTTATTTAGTTAAAAAAAAGTCATTAAAGAGACGATGGAGTTTTTTTAAACTAATTACTAATTAACTCTTGGTATTTAGTTAAATAAATAAATAAATAAAACTCCATCATCTCCTTAGCCCATATGGATATAAATATTTGGTTCATGTTAAGTCCCATTTATACCCAAGGCCCAACCCATTATGTATAAACTTGGGCCAGTTAGGGTCATCATGGCCAATTCGGTCCAAATTAAGTTTTCTTTTTTTCTCTCTATAAAACTTAATTTAGACCTATGTTTTTATTTTTAATTTATTTAAAGAAAAAATAACAATTATATATATATATAATAAATTTTATATTTTGTCTATTTTAAATGTGTAATTAACAAAAATTAATTATATGTTCAAGTGTCATATGAGATATCTTGGAGTTGCTTCGTAGGGACTGCAGAAGTGTTCAAGTGTCATACCCATAAAATAAATTTCAGGGTCCCCATTGAGTATGGGTATTTTGATCATTACTATATGGGACCAAGAATGGTGCTGGATTTTGTTCAGTGGGATGCTCCTTCTGACGCCGTGAAGCTCGTGATGTTCGAAGATTAATTAAAAAACATAATAATATAAAAGGTTACAAGTCCCAAATTCATAACACTCATTAAGTGACTTAACTGTCCTTCAACTCGACTTAACTTTTAGTCCAATAAGTTTTGTTCAGGTCTTAGTTTAGTCTAATAATTTTTGTTGTTGCACTTTTGGTCACATATATTTTACTCAGGTTGTAGATTTGGTCTCTTGTTACACTTTTGGTCTCATATATTTATGTCAGGTGCATAATTAATCTCATATTTTTAAGCTATGTAGGACAAACGGTAGAATTTTTATCAAAAATGTAGGACCAATTCTACAACATGACCAAAAAATATATGACCAGATATACAATATGAGCAAAAGATATGAGACTAAAAGTTCAACAAAAAAATTTATAGAACCAAATTAAGATATGAAAAAAAAAATATAAGACCAAAATTATACTTTAATAAAAAAAATTGACCTAAACGATTCAAATGACCCAAATGAACATATACCCCTTTGACCAAAAAAAAAATGTACCCCTAGTAATAGATGGCTAAGATTGTTGACGTTTTATATGATGATAACTTTGGTCCAGTTCGTTTGTGCTCTGATTATAATCGTAATAAGCATGTTCATTTGTACTTTTTTTCTGATCAAATTATAATCATGATTTTTTTTATAATCAAACACACTCAATTACACTTATACCCCTATATATATACCTATAATTATATATACTCTAATACAATCAATTACTCATCACAAGGGCAACATGGTCATTTACCTCAACATTGGTTCAGTTTGTAAATAATTATTCTTGTGTTGGGCTAAATTTTTATTTTGCTCAAATAATTTAGGATTGAAATTAACATTTTAACCATGGTCTTCCTATCTCTCGAATTCTCAATCTCTCTCTTCTCTCTGATGGTCGTCACTCCTCACCTCCTCTGTTGTCTTCGTTCAACCACTCGACCGGACCTCGCCTTGCCGGAGATGACAGCAACGATGACGGCGATGATGTGGCCACCGTTAAAAGAATTCGAGATAGCTTTTAGGTTTGTGGTTGAAATCCTTGTTAATTAATCGGTGAGTAGCGTAGAGAGAGGAGAATCAAGACAAATCCGAATAGCCAAATCGACCATGGCTTCAGCTAAAATCCTTGTTAATTAATCGGATTCAACGCAAAATTGCTTAATTAGAGAAGATACGAGGGATTTGAAAGACAGAGAAATGAGGAATGCAATTCACACATCATCACAGAGTTCAATACGGAGAATCAAGAGAGGAACTAATTAGCACCGAGGTCCTTCATAGCTAGGTGTAATGTTAAGCAAAATGGAAGGAGGTTCAATTCAATTTCCAGGAATGTGATTTACTGGTTTAGAAGATTGAATTGGAAAAAGTAGATGGTGAGACGAGAGAGAGAGAGAGAGAGAAATGGATTATGGCATATTGAATATATTTTTCGGGTCCGAAGGTTTTTTCATTCTCTCTCATCTTGTGCGAAACGGTGAACCGTTTTTTTCAGTGGTCCACCGAATGTCGGGGCCTGATTCGAAAAAATGCTACACTTTAGTCCTTTCGGTTCACCATTTCGTAGGCAAAAATGAGTTCCGTCGACCAAACAAAATAATCACCTCCAAAGTTGCATATGATTATAATTATAATTTCATGTTTTCCGAGGCAAACAGTGACATAATTTGATTTTTTTTAGCAACAATCATATCCAAACACACTTTGATTATAATCAAATCACATCTTACTTTTTCTTACTTTTTCCTACTTTTTCTTCCATTTCTACCCCTATACAATTTATCAATTTCCTTATCTTTCTATCTACCAACCACAATCATTACATACCCATTTCAATAATTTCACACCAAATAATCAATTTTCATCCAAACACCAATACACAAATAATCAATTTTGATTATAATCATACTCTAATTATAATCAGAGCAAATTTTATTATAAGTGTAGACAAAGTCACCCTTTGTTTATTCACTCATTCCATTCTTCTTACTTAAATATCATAAACACTTGGTTAAAGTTTTAATTCCAAGAAATTATTTTATATTAATCATTCAAATAAATAATCCTAGATATCCCAACAAGGCATTTTCATAAACCTCTACCGATCTAATTATGAGTATCACAAAAGTCAAAACAATAACTAAACATGGGCTGGTTTGGCTGTTTGGTAAATTTGGGGGAAAAAATTGTATAAAAGTTAACTTTTAAAAAGTATTTGTAAAACTAACCCAGTCAAACTTTGAATTTTTTTTTTGGTCCTCTTGCAAAAGTTGACGGGTAGGATCTCAATAAATAACCCAGCTTTTTTCGTAAACCGTGCTAAGCTATGTATGGCCATTAGGTGATCTGGTTTTTCTTTTGTGACCATCGATGTACAGTGCTATGCTAGTCATTGTGTATAATCGTGCCTTATGCCATGCTATGCTCTGATTTGCAAATTAAATTGAATGGGAAATGCAAATAAGTGAATAACCGTGCATTGTTGAATGGGAAATTGGAATGCAATTTGAATTTTAGGAAATAATTAGCAGATACAAATTAATGAAAATGGCAATGGTGGGTGAAACTTTCTCTTTATAAAGCAATCTCATTATCTCATTTTCTATCTTCTTCTTAAGTTGCTTCCTTTATAAACTTTCTCTTCATTGTTGCTTCCTGAGTTGCTGTTTGCCAAGACAAAAATTCTGGGTTGAGGTTAGTTAATTAATATTTAATGAAATATTATGATATTTGTAAACTAATTTTCATTGTAATTATTATTATATTATTATAAATTTGGTAAGTAAAATGTTTTAACTTAATTATTTAATCTGGTTATTTTACACTAAAATA
>QANZ01020434.1:0-28562 GCA_003254925.1 Chamaecrista fasciculata
TAAAAAAAATTTAAAAAATTATGCGGGTAGCCCGCGGGCCGGCCCGCCTATACCCGTTTAGCCCGCGGGCTAAACGGGCCACCCCATATAGGCCCATTTTTTAAACAGGCCTATTTTTTGATGCCCAAGCCCGCCCATTTAGCGGGCCGGGCCCGCGGGCCTAGGCCCATTTTGACATCCCTACCCCAACGTTTGCCCAAGACTCGGTTTTAATCCCTAAATTTTGTTTATTCCGTTTAGTCCTCAAATTCGCCAAGAAGTTTCAAAGTTAGTCCTTGAGTTATATATTTCCATTCACTTTTCTCCATTAAAAAAACAATAAAAGAAAGGAGAAAATTTTAGAATGACCCCCAACAAAGTGAGATTTACTTAAGCGGTTGATTAATGGTGTGAACATCGTATTTTGTTTGGGTCTTTTTACAAATAAATAAAGGTTTTGGGCCATTTTTGTATAAAATAAACATTTTGGGCATTTGAAAATAAAATAAGAATTTTAAGTTTTCAAAGTCTTAATTTTAAATAAGCAAAAAATTAAAAGGAGAAGACCTAAAATAAAGGGAGAATTTCATCTAATCCCTCATGAGTCTGATTTTGTGAACTATTGGTTTCAATTAACATTAATTTTTTATCTTGATTGATTCTCCTTTCACTCCTATAAATAGATGACATGTTTGTAGGGAAAAAACAATTGAAAGAGCGAAATTTAGATTTTTAGAAAGAGAGAAATTCAGATTTTGGAGAGAGAAAGCTTTGATTTTTAGATTGAGAAAGTCTGATTTTTAGAGAGAAATTAAGCGGTGAGTCTGTAATTTTGGTTTCTTCTTCTTTCTCCTCTTTTTATTTTTCTCTTCATTTTCATCTCATTCTTGGGCTAGGTTAGAATATTTGGGTGTGTTCTAATTGTTTTCTCCTATACTAACCAATTTAAGTCAAGATAATTATTTTTTAACTCATGAAATATTACAGAGTTCGTAACTCAGATATTTCATTATGAGAATTAGACTGTAATTTTTAGTTTAATTCTCCATATGATATATGAGATTATTAGATTGTCCCTTTAATCTCATAAAAATAACAGAATAAATAAATAAATAATTATACTCTCTTGAGGGTATATTCCCCAAGATACACTTGCTCTCAAAGTACACATGTTATTTCCTTCTTTTGGGTGTTTATTTAATAATTATTATTTAAATGCCCTAACTTTCCCTTTTTTTAATGGTAAAATGAGGATTCCAGGTAAGTCATCTAACCCACCTCCAACTATCAATCTATTTTTCAAACTAAGTGGACTTTATTTTTCTAAATCCTCTGGGATATTTTGGAACTTTAATATTTTTTATTTCCTTTTAATTTTGTCATACTTTCAAATTTTAAATATATATATATTATCTCTTTTTTTTTAAAGTTATCCATTTATATATATATATATATATTAAATATTATATATATATTTTTAAAATTTCAATTTAAAGGTATCCAAAATATCCATATATATATATATATATTTAAATTTTCAAAAGACTAACCTATTATACAAATTGATAAAAATAACTTTTATATTAATAAAAAATAAATCAATTTAGAAATTCTCTAAGATATAAATATAGAGATTACACTTTTCAATATATTTGATAAAAAAAATATTAATTTCAATATCCATTTATATTTAGAGCTGAATTCTTATAGGGTTATACCCTATCATGGTGATCCAAAACTCAATTAATATTGAACTATATTTTATTGAGATTTCATAAAAGCAGCATTTATAACATGTGGACCACACAATTGTTGGAGGATGAGTTGCCTTTGAGCATGTGGTTCGTGTCAAAACTGTATTCTTCTCAGAAATTAATGATGGTTGATTGAAAATCCAAATCTAACGTCATGTTTCTTCCACAACCTCCAAACTTCATTAATGAGCTTTGTAATCATTCAAAGTTAAAACCTAAGACCACCTTCTCTTTTCATTTTATTAAAATAAAAATTAATATGAGAATACATACAAAACACATAATTAATGCCCACATTTCTTGTGATCATTATATTACTCAATATTGAAAGCAGCTCACAAAATGACTTCAAATTTAAAATTACACAATTAAAGCATCCAATTGTCTCCTATTCCTTGCATTTATTGCTTTCCCTTCTGTTGAATTCTCTACTATTCCCGATTCACATTGTTTTATTTATTTATTTATTATTATTTGGGTCAAATTTTTGCTGCTCCTTGCCTCCTTCATTAATATCTCAAGATTGAATGGAATGATTAATAGTGTATTTGTCAAATGGACTTTTTTATTTCAAGGGTATATCACTTCTCAACGAAATGGATCCTTCAGTTTTTTTCTCAATATTTTTTTTAGGAGTATGAGAGAGAA
Organism: Chamaecrista fasciculata; assembly: GCA_003254925.1. NCBI lineage: Eukaryota > Viridiplantae > Streptophyta > Magnoliopsida > Fabales > Fabaceae > Chamaecrista > Chamaecrista fasciculata. The sequence continues at coordinate 2,382 of QANZ01020434.1, forward strand.
AGGAAGAGAAAAAAAGAGAGAGAAAGAGAAAATATAGTTTTTATATATTTTTATTTCATGAATTTCATATTTTCTCTCTAACTCCACAAGAAATATAGAGAATGAAACTCTAGAGGATCCAATCCCTTTGTTAAGGTGCATTAATTACACTCTAAAAATGGAATTTTTATTTTGAAAATGTAAATTGATCTCGGAACTTTAAAGAAGCAATAATGCACCTCAAAATTTACCTTAGAATTTTCATGTAAAAGGATAAAGAATTATTGTTTCTTTAAAATTCTGAGATAAATTTATATTTTCAAAATAAAAATTTTATTATTAAAGTGCAATTAATGCACCTTAACAAGTGCCCTAAGGGTTATCCTTAGTATTTTAAAATGAACATTTTAATGACACATAAAAATGCGTATTTTAATAAAAATCCTCCAACAAAGCAAATATTTTATGACAGAGGGAGATTTTAAAATGAACATTTTAATGACAGGCAAAAATGCGTATTTTAATAAGTAATTAATTAGAGTTATTATCATTTTCTTTTGGCCTAAATCCCAATTTGATTCCATATTTTTTGTTTAGTTTTCAATTTGGTCCTATACCCTTTTTTGTTACACTCTTGGTCTCATATGTTTGGGTCAAGTCCCAATTTGATCTTGTATCTTTTTCTGTCACAAATTAGTTTCATATCTTTAGGTTAATTGTAGAATTCGTTCTATATCTTTGGGTCAAGTACATAAGTAGTTTTATATATTCACAAAAGGATTAACTCATGATTGATCTTTTTACAATATATGAGTCCAATTTCTCAACTTGATTAAAATATATAGGACCAAATTCTGACCTTTTACAAATATATAGGACCAAAAGTGAAACAAAAAAAGATACATAACTAAATTAGAAACACAGTAAGAAATATGGGACCAAATTTATATTTTGACTTTTTTTTTAAAGAAACGGGTGGTGACATCACCTGATTAGTCAAAGAATTTAACTATTTATTATCTGTGTTGAATTTTGATGAGTAGTTAGTACTTTAATATATAAAATAAGGTCTCTAATTTGACTTTTGCTAAAACATTTTTAATGGATAAATTTTATTTTTGTTATAAGATCTTCTCATTTAAATAAATATTAATCTTTGTATAAATCGTAAAATAAATAGATAAAAGATAGCTTGTAGCTATTAAAAGTTTTTTTTAATAAAATTAGAGATTTTTTAACTTAACTTTATGTAAATTATTTTAGGAAAAAAAATGAAAAACTTTTTTCATAAGGTATGATCGTGTTGTTTTGAAAATTGAAATCAATAAAAAAAATATACATGTCACAACTAACAAAGTCCAATAAGCACCTCTATATCCAGGCCAAAAAAAGAAAATAATAATAAGCACCTCTATAACCAAAATCGAGAAAATTGAAAAAAAAAAGGAAAAAGTTATTCCTCGATGGGTCCCATCTCAACTATATATTGATGTTATCTCACCAATAATTTTTTTTTAGAGTATTGTAAAATATAATTTTTTATTTTCGAAAATTATAATATTGATAATCAAATTCTTATAAATATGATTATTAAAAAAATAAAAAGTTAATTTGAATGACTTAAAGTATTTTTTAGAGTATTGTAAAATATATTTAAGATTATTGCATTATTTATGTTTGGTTCAAATTCAATATTCGTAAAATATATTATTCTATATATGTCATTGAATTCTAAACTATATAGTTCAATCAAATAGTTTGTACAATAATTCAACTTATTTTATTTAAATTTAAAATATAATATATATTTTTAAATTCATAATTCTATTATAATTATAATTTATAAATAATATTAATAATATATATCATTAAAAAATGTGAAAAAAAAATCAAACATATGTACTTCGAAAGCAAATATAGAAATTTTAAATTTTATAATAATCATATAATTAAATTTTTATTTTTTTAATTAAATCCCTATAATTTTATTTGTAATCAAAATTTTATCATTAAAAATTAATAGAATTTCGTCTCTAAACCGCTGATAATATAAACAAAAATGGTAACATCATCGAGATATGTGGAGAATTAGTCTTTAACGTATCGAATCGGGATACTTCGGGCATCATAAAAAAAGGTAATATCATTAGTTAATATTTAATTAACGTTTAAATAAGAAAGCTTTATAAAATTTTGCATTAAGTTTAATTTTTATAAGATATTAGATTTTTTNGCTTCAGGCACTTTTTTCTTGATTACGGGTCAGTTCGTTTCCGTTTTTTTTAAAATCTGTTTTGATTATAATCATGGTTTGATTATAATCAAATTTGATTATTTTTGTAGTGGTGTTTGGATGATTGTTGATTATTTGTGTGAAATTATTGAAATTTGTGTTTGAAGGCTGCAGATTGATGTATTCTGAGTTCTGGGCTGCTTTAATTTCTGACCTTTCTGCTTTTAATTTGAATTTTTTCTACGATTACTTGCTTCACCTGCTTCTCCTTTACCTATGATGATCTTGAAGAAAACTGTGTTGAATTCCTACTGATTAAGTGTGAATTGGACATATGTTTTCAGTCGTGGATTGAAAAGAAATTTTCAGTCGTGGATTGAAGACAAAACAGATTGATTACAGTCGTGGATTGAAATTTCAAAATCGTGTGATGCTCGCATTCATTCTGAGAATGGGACGAGAGAGACAACAGTGGGGAGGAAGAAGAAAAACAATGGCTAAAATATAAATTTCAATCCTAAATTATTTGGACAAAATAACAATTTAGCCCAACACAAGAATGAGTATTTCCAAAATGGTCCAATATTGAGGTAAAAGACCATTTTGCCCTTTGTGATTGGGGATTGATTGTATTAGAGTATAGATAATTATAGGTTTATGTATAGGGGTATAAGTGTAATTGAGTGTGTTTGATTATTTAAGAATCATGATTATAATTGAATCAGAAAAAAAACGTAAACGAACGTGTTTATTTTGATTATAATCAAAACAGATTATAATCAAAACGGAAACGAACTGGGCCTACCTCTTCTCCAAAGGCCCTTAAAACTTAATAAAAGATTATTTAAGCTTTTGTAAAAAGGAAGTTATTAAAATTCTCATTTAAACTGTCTTTTTTTTTCCGTCGGTTATCCTTAACAGCAATAACAGCTGGCTTTAAATCTCAATTAATAACAATGTAATAATGATTATAAAATTGAACAAAATATTTCTTCTTGAGAAACATAGTAACATACTGAAGTTATTTTGCAGAAAATAACTTTTAAAGTCTTTTAAGGTCTTTTAAGTATCATTTATTATCCAAAAATTTATCTCCACTTTAAATAGAGTTCATCAATTTTCATCCATTTTAACATTTTTTTAATTATTAAACGAAAACATAAATTATTACCTGCTACTTTTTCAGAAAATTATAATTAATTTCTTATTTTTCGAAACTTCACAATAATATTTTTTAAAAAAGACATCAATTTAAATTATATTATAGAAAAAGACGATAGTTACAATCATTAAAAAATTAAAATTCAATGATACATAAGAAGAATAATTTGTAAATATTAGTGTTGCTAACAATATGTTTACCATTATACTTTATGTATATCATAAAAGCAATTTTCTTCATGAATGTAGATGTCATAAAATTCTCTATATATTTAACCGTTGATTGAAAGTTTTTCGGTATAAATACTCATATGTAAGTTGATCAAGTGTTGGAACAAATCTTTTATAAATAAAGAGTAAAATCAAAATTCGATTTGGATAAAGTATCATCGAACTTGAGGGGACTAAAGATATGATTTATTCAATTAAAAAAAACAAAAGATAAATTACAAGTAATACAAATCCTCTTTGTAGATGTAATTCGGAAGAAGATGATGATGGTGTGAGAACCAATGAAAAAAAATTGAGAGAGAGAGTGGTTGACGCGTTTTAGAAAGTGAAAAGTTATGAAGCACATGCTATCCGTATTCTATAAATGCTTTTAGGTGTTTTTAAAATATTATAAAATATAAATTTTATATTTCATTTTGTAAAATATAATTGGGTTTCCATCTAATTTTATTTTTATTGTATGAAAACTTCAATATTTTATAATTAGTAAATAAATTGTTCATACTTTTACAAGAAAAATCATACTTGTATCTCATAATTTTCTAAAATAGTTACGTCCCGTATCTATATCTGTATCTATACTCGTACAAGTATTCATAATCATGTAAGTGCGGCATATCACATAAGTTTAAAGTAATATTAGAATACGACAAAATCATTCTTTTTTCTCCAAATTTTACCTCAACTTTGAATCGCATTTCTAATATTTTTTAGGCAAAACACTCTTTCGTGCCCCTAACGTTTGCGGTGATTTTCAGTTATGCCCCTAACATTTCATTTGTGTCAGTTGTGCCCCCAATATGAAACGTTAGTTTCAATTATGCCCCCAATTTCAATCATCCACAAAAAAAATATCATTTTCTCACGATTTGAGCTCGATTTTAATCAGATTTCATATGGGTCTTAATTTTCGGACACCACAAACTTGATTCCTTGGATCAATTTCAAAGATTAAGCTCAAAATAACCCCAAATCCGAAGAAAATCGGACCCAATGAACCCTAAAAAGGACCAAAACGAAATGAAGCAAAACGAAGCATTTTTCTCAAAATTTCCAAGTGCAAAATGATCCTTAGGAACCGAAAATGAGTACCCATAAACTCATTTATCAAAAGAAACTTAAACGAACATAGATCGAAGCTCAAAAGTTCCGAAAAACGATACACTAACGAGGGTGGGGGCATAATTGAAACTAACGTTTCACATTGGGGGCACAACTGACACAAATGAAACGTTAGGGGCATAACAGAAAATCACCGCAAACGTTACGGGCACGAAATGGTGTTTTACCTAATTTTTATTGTCAATTTTTCTCTAAAATTTCGTATTTTAATCTATTTTATGTTTTAGCTAACGTCTTTCAATGAATTAACGACATATTCTAATGCGTTTTACAATTTCAGTTAGAAGTTTAGTTTCTTTTTCTACCAATTTTACATTACTTGTCATTAGTTATATAAAATTTATCATCAATACTTAATTAAAAGTAAATCAAAAGATAAAATATAAGAGTATTAAAAACAACATTAAAATCGCTCTCCTTTTCCTCTTCCAAACCTTGGCCGCCGCTTGCTAGCTCTCCCATTCGTCTTCCAACGGCTGTTTGGGGGAGGAGTTGCAGAAAACTTCTCCAACTCCTCCCTCCTCCTTCTCTTGTTTCATTTTCACTTTTAGTTTCTGTTTCACTTTTAGTCTCCATTTTTAGGGGTGTTTTTCTCAAATCCGATTATGTCTTCTTTGAGTAGTATTTTACCCTGTGTTTTCCCCTTATGTGGTGTGTTCCCTTTATGGCTGTTAGTTCTGTTTAGATCTAATTCAGGCATGCTTGGTGGCGACCTTGAGATCATATTTTCGAGTTCTTCAAGTTGGTGCAAGTCGGTGACATCTACCTTTGGGATGATAATTTCTTTTTTGATAAACACTAAGTATGATATTAGGCAGTTTGTTGACATTACATGTAATGATGATTTGAATCCTCAGGATTTATTCCATATAGGATCTGTTTGTCCTCAGAATTTTTTCTGCATAGGACTTATTTTTGCACTCATTTGGTCCTCAAGTTCAACAATGTTTATTTTTATAATTTATCTGTTGTATCATTAATAAAATTTTCTGAATATTTGTAAGTGCCGTTTGGCTTTTATATAATATATTTTACATGTTACTTATAAAAAAAAACAACATTAATATAAATAAAATTAAAAATAGATATTAATACATGTCATATTTTATCTATCTATATATATATATACACACACGTTTATATGATAACATATGAATGATCTCCCATCTCTCTCTCTCTCTCTTTCTCTCTCACTCTCTTTCTCTCTCCCTATCTCGAATTAGACGAACCAGTTGTTCTCAGAAAAACCTGATCATTCATTCATGGTTGCCGACGTTACCTCTCTCGTTCGCGTTCTCGCCGCCGACGACAACCACAACCATCGGACGGCATCTAATGAATCCAACACTCAGAAACCAACGGCCATGATCACTCGAGACCTCTTCCACGCCTCTTCTAACTCTGCTCTTCAGTCTCAGGAATTGGACCTCGATTTGCACGTTCCTGCCGGCTGGGAGAAACGCTTAGATCTTCAGGTTCGCCTATTTCATTTTCCGTTTGTTTCCCGAGAAAATTTCTGAAAGAAAGAAAGAAAAAAAGGAATCGGACGGTTTTTTTTTTTTCCAAAATCTCAGATTAATCCGTGGTTTCTGTCAATTCGAAAGAATTCACCGATTGAATTTTTGAAATATCGAGTTAGAAATGATTAAAGTCCTGTTTGATTTGTTCCGATTTTGATTTCTTCGTTCTGCTGTGTTCTGTAAAATATACAGAGTATATATCCTGTTTTCTAAAATCAATTCTGTGAAATCATGTATACTGATCTTTGTGGGAATAGTCGCAGTCAGAGAAAGTGTTCCTTCAGGTTCACCGATTCCATTTCCTGTTTGTTTCCCGAGAAAATTTTAAAAAGAAAAAAAAAATCGGTCGTGTCGTTCTAAATTCGAAAATCTCGATTACAGGAGAATTAATCCGTGTTTTCTGTCAATTTGAAAGAATTCTACTACTGAAAACTCTGTTTGATTTTGTTCTGATTTCAATTTCATCATTCTGCTGTTGTTCTGTAAATATACAGTGAATCCACCTTTCTAAACTCAAATCCCTAAATTCTTGTGATTATATACTGATCTTTGTGTGAATTGTTGCAGTCAGGGAAAGTATACATTCAGAAGTGCAAGAATTCGTTAATTTCATCAGAACGCAAACTCCATATGAACTCTTCAGATCCAAAGCTTCAGGACCTAAATTTCCCTCCATCTCCGATATCAAAACGACGACGACCTTTGAATCTATTCGACGACACAAGCCTAGACTTGAAATTGATGTCGTCTTCATCTTCTTCTTCATCAACATCATCATCATTACTACCTTCGAGCAATAATAGTAATTACACAAGCGTATGCACTCTCGACAAAGTGAAATTCGCCCTAGAAAGAGCAGAGAAAAAAGACCCTAATCCTCCTATCAATAATAATAATATCAAGAAATTACGAACGACGTCGTCGTTTTGGATGCCCTCAAATACGACGTTGTCGTCTTCTTCTCCTTCATATTCATCTTCATCTTCTTCGATTAGAGAAAGTGAAGAAAGTGAAGAAAAATTGTTTTCATCATTATCATCATCATCACCATCATCTTCGTCTCCACTTGCAGTAGGATGCCCTGGATGCTTATCGTATGTTTTGATCATGAAGAACAATCCCAAGTGCCCTAGGTGTAAATCTATTGTTCCTTTTCCATTGATGAAGAAACCTAGGATTGACCTCAATATTTCAATTTGATTAATGAAAGATTTAGGATCGATGATTAATTAATTAATTAATTAATTATTTGCTTCTTCTTCTTTTTTCAATTTGAATTTTGTAATATATATATATATCATAAACTTAGGCTGTTTAAGGATAGGGATTATCTGTCACAATATGATTAATTAGCCTTAGCCAGGGTTTATGTATATAGTAAAAATGGTAGCTTTCTACTCATGTTTCACTAGTAAAGCTAATACCTAATAGAAAATTGGTAAAGTCTAAATTTTGTGGAGCATCTTTTGTTCAGTTTTTAATTTGATCTTACATCTTTTTTTCTATTGTAAATTTGGTCTTATATTTGTTAGTTAGACCTCAATTTGATTTCATAATTTTTTTGTGTTATTGGTCTCTTTTTCATTTTGGTTTGAATGTATAATTGGTCCAATATTTTTTCGGATCAACAATGAAACTTTTTTCAAATATATAATACCAATTCTCCAAATTGATCAAATAATATAAGATTAAATTCATACCTTTTGCAAATATATATAATCCAAAATGTAAAAAAAGAATATAATTGAATTAAAAATTGAACAAAAATATATGATGAAATTTACACTTTAGTTTAAATTTATTTTTCAAAGTCTAGATTAGTGTGCTATCGTATAATTATCCTCCATGTACGTTTTCATTTCATTCAAAAGAAATTAATGCTGAAACTGTTTGACACTTTGACTTTAATTCGGTCATTGAATATTTGAATGATCCAATGTGATAGATCTTCACAATCTTATATGCTCTATGGTCTCAACTTCCCCATGTATGTTGTTTTTATTTTATATATTTTTAATAAGATATTTAAAATCTCATAAACTATAATTACTGTGCAAGAATTTTTATAAATTATGAAAAGTGGTTACATATGTGTCTTAATTTTTTTTAGTTTGTGAAAAAATAACTATTTTATTAAAATTTTCATTTGAAATTATTAGTTTTTTTATATGCAAAGTTAAAAGTTTAAATGGAAAGCATCACTTTTTAAAATTTAATAATTCTTATAAACATAAAATAAAGTTGAGGAGGATTTTGTACATTTTAATACTTTTAATATTTTGAATTTAAAGATATAGTGTAATAAAATATTAAATACTATGATATTAATAAAAATAACTTTTTTTTTCTTGCTTATACATAGACTAATTTGAATTCGACTTACATCACGCACTAACTATGAGAGAATCTCTCAATAAGAATAATCACATTTATAAAATCTTGAATTTGATACCTTCCTTAAACTGTTTTAAGTCGCTTATTACGTTTTAAATCAACTAGTTGTCCATAAACAAAAACTTTTATGAAGGCTAACAGTTTCAATTTCATGAAGAGATTTTAATTAGTATTTTAAATAACATTAAACATTTTTAATTCTTTTCGTGATAGAATTATGAATTGTGTTTTTTTTTTTATTTAAAGTTACTATATACCCAAAGTCAAGAATCAAACTTCTAATATTTGATTAAAAGTAGATAAATCTCTACCACTTCACTACACCTCTTAAATCTCTAAGGGTCCGTTTGGTAAGGTTGGGGGTATGTAAAGGAAAGGGTTTTACAAGGGAAAAATTGTGAGGGAAAGGAAAAGTAGTTGAGGGAATGTAAAGTAGGTAAAGATTGAAAGTGTTTGGTATAAAAAGGTAGGGGAGGGAAAGTAAAATAGATATAGAAAAAAATGACAAAAATGCCCTTCCCACAACCACCACAAGACTGCCGCCGCCGCCACCCACCACCGCCGTCCACGGTGGCCGGCGCCGCCGTCCACGGTGGCCGGAGCCGCCGTCAACCGCCGCCGCTGTCGCCGGCCACCTTAGGGGGAGAAAATGGGATGAGAGTGAGAGGGGCAAATTAGGAATTCTACCATAATTCCCTAGGTAGACTTGAATTACATCAGAAATGTGAAGTAAAGAAAAATGGCCTATGTAATGTAAAACCCTTTACATTGTAATCCACTTTACATAGCTTAAATTACCATACCAAACACATGAAAGTCTCGAAATTCGTGGAGTTTTACAATGTAAAAGTCTTTTCATGGCTACCAAACGGAGCCTAAATTGTGTTTGAAGTTGGTAAAAGCACTAAATTTTATCTTAATACTTACACCAACTGAGAATTTTGTCCTCAATATTTTTTTTACAGTTAATTTCTTGTTGGGAACTTGGGATATTGTTTGAAAATTGGTCCCACATTGCCCAAGGTCTTTTTTATAAGAACCAAGTCACACACTTTAAGTTTGTATTTGACTTTTTATCTTTCTCTTTATTCTCTAATTGTTGAGTGGTGTGAGATGTAATTATTATTTGTATCTTTATTCTCATGTTCTAGAGTGGTGAGGTGTGTTTAAAATTTAAATACTAGTTTTGGAGAGTGTGGGTGTACTTGGGACAAGGGTTGAGAGAATATTGTGTTATGTAAAAAATTTTATATAGTATTTTTCTCTGGTTGTTTTTGGCAACGGTCGTGGTTTTTTCCCCAGTTTGGGGTTTCCACGTTAATTTCTCTTGTGTTGTGATTGTGTTTCTTCATCTTATTTTTCCCAACAAGTGGTATCAGAGCCCTATGGTTCGGTAGAGTAATTTCTAAGTATGCTTTGTGGTTGTAGCATTGTCTGATCTTCCACAACAGAAAAAACATTATGTTTTTTTTTCTTGAGAATTATTTTAGTTGTTTGGTTATTGTTGGGTTGCAAAAAGGAAGTTTTGCAATGTGCATTTGTTGCTTTTGTTCTTTTTAGTATACAGTTGCAAGGTCGAAATCCTCAAGCGCAATGAAGTTTGATATAGAGAAGTTTGATGGAAGAATCAATGTTGACTTTTGGCAAATGCAAGTCAATGATGTATTGATACAATCGAGGTTATAGAAGACCTTAAATAGAAAAATTTTTGATGAAGTGTGAGAGTCATAATTCAATGGACTTGGTGATGGTAAGTAGAAGTGGGAGTGGTGGGAGGAAGAATCATGGAAAGAATGTGACCTGCTGGAAATGTGGCAAGTCTAGGCATGTAAAGAAAAATCGTCCGGGTAGAGCAATTCGGCAAATGGCTCCGAGAAAGACTCTAACCTTGTCTCTCTCATTGTGGGAGAGGATGATCTTGTTTCAAGATTGGGTAGAGCATCCTCATGGAATTTCCACATTACCATGGAAGGGGATGAGTTGTTGTTAGCGAGTCCACAGTTGCACATGAAGCATAGGTTGGCATTGATGCAAGATGTGTGGTGGTGTTATGTCGATGGTTGAGGAACTTCCAAGGAAAACCAACAAGGAAGAAGCGCCATAAAGTCTTAACAAACTTTTATGACATGTGCCGAGGTGAAATTCTTAGAATTGATTTATTCTAAGTGAATACACTTTTATGGTGAAGTGTGATAGTTTTTGGTTTAAGAGCTATTGTTGTCATTATTGACAATGAAATTGAAGATGTAGTAATTTTCAATCAATGTGAAGATTTGTTGGGAACTTGGGATAGGGTTTGAAAATTGGTCCTACATTGCCCAAGGTCTTTTTTAATGGGAACCAACTCACACACTTTAATTTTGTATTTAACTTTTTATCATCTTCTTTATTCTCTAATTGTTGAGTGGTGTGAGTGAGATGTATTTATTATTTGCAGCTTTATTCCCATGTTCTAGAGTGGTGATGTGTGTTTAAATACTAGCATTGGAGAGTGTTGGTGTACTTGGAACAAGAGTTGAGAGAATATCGTGTGATGTAAAAATTTTCATATAACATTTTTCTCTGGTTGTCTTCTGGCAACAGTCGTGTTTTCTTCCCCGGTTGGGGTTTCCACGTTAATTTCTCTTGTGTTGTAATTGTTGGGAAATCCCGGAGCAAAACACGCAGCGGAAGCAAAAGCAAAATAAAAATTAAATGCGCTGCCCAAGATTTCCCACCCGAGATCCGCTAGTTGAATTTAAAACCTCGTTAGATAAGTGGTATACCTCAAGATTTCAATCGGCTTGGTTGTACTCAGGCGAGTTTGAGAAGTCCACTATCAGCGTCCTTCCTCCACCGGTAATCCACACGAACGGTTTATCGAACACCAAGGTGCTAGCCTTCTGTTCCTTTCTCCAAAGAAACCGGGAATTGAATCTACAGAGTTTTTGATCCAAGAACTCTTTCTTGAACCAAAAGTGATGGTGGTGCAAAAGGAGAAGACAACAACAAAACTCCTTTTGTTTTTCTTCTCTCAAAACCCTAACAATCCTACAACTCGAATTTCTCACTAACTCTTTAGGAAAATTCGAATTCTCTCTCTAGGATAGGTGGGTGGCGATTTTTCCTCTCTCTCTACAAGGAGGAAGACAAAATTGCACTTGTGAATTCCGTTTAGGCTAGGCGACTTTTAGACTTTATAATTACCAAAAATATGGAATTTTATAATTCTAAAATCATGACATTACAATAATATCATATTTTAGGACTTGAATATCTAATTAAAATATTACTATAATATTTTAATTCAAATTCAAACTGCTATCTTGGAGAATCAAATGGAAGATCAAATCTTCCCTTGGGACCCACCAAGATAGGCCCCTAATGCCTTGTATTTCATTGGAATTTTATAAATAAAAAATAACTCCTAACTTTTAGGAAGTCATAACCAACTTATTTTATCCCAATGATTTTGAATTAAAATATTACCCTAATATCTTCAATTCAAATTTTGAATCTTGAATTTAAATTCTTTATTGAATCAAAATATTACCCTAATATCTTTAATTCAAATCTTGAATCAAATTCAAACTCATGATTTAAATTAATAAAACATTTCTATTAATTAAAATCAACCTTAAAGAGGTGCCACCCTCATCCAATATTAGTGAATTTTATAAATCAATAATCTCCTAACTTTTAGGAACCTTATCTAATTTATTATTCCCTAATATTATAATTGTAAATAGATTAATCCCTATTAACCATTTAACAATTATTATATTTAAACTTGTCCCACAAATTTAAATATATCACAACTGTAGATTATTTAAGACAAGACTTAATGTCCCAGACATTCTTGCTATGTCTTAAAATGTGTCACCGGAGTGACCCACGAATTAACCCTAATTCGCGTCCCTTCAAGCGGTGTTCTAATCCTGCTCGTGTGTGACCCAGCAGGCCCCACGTGAATTTGGCAGTAAATCATCTCTATGACTTACAAGTCGTGAGCGGACTCTAGCAAGCCATCACGACTACCCAAAACACGTGAGTTATCGTTTTCACCAAAACCGATTTAACCTTAGTACCTCCTTGACACCGACCCTATTGTTCTACGATATCTTGGTCATGGATCAGGCACAGGAAAGTCATCCACAATCCAAACCTTTACTTTCTCGATCTCCTTGAGTAAGTCCCAATATACTGAGTGGCCACTCTTTTCTTGGACAGACTCATCGAGGGCGCCAATAAGATATCTCCCAATTTAATGGGGAACAAAATCCCAATTTAGATCAATCCACATTCCTCAGCACGGCAATCAACCAAACCCGTACTCAGCCCCTATCGCTACCCTGCTACGGGCAACGTTAGACTAAGCCAAAGTCTGACAATTGCAACGCCGGAATAATGATGACCTCAGGTCTAAGGCGTCGTGACAGGCGTACAGAGAGGCAAGCTGATGACTAAACCCATGCAGGACTCTCCGGGTCAGTCCAGCAACTCGTAACCCCTTACGTAATTGCACCATGACTATCATTCCAGCATCTAGTGCGTGCATCTCTATGCACCGAGGTCATGCTGATCTTAGTTCATTTTCGCTCCCACGAAAACAATTGATCAGGGACAGTTTTAGATTAATTATCTCATAATTAATCACAGACGCTATCATAGTAAACATGCTAATAATATGATAACCATTAATTTATCTCTATAAATTAATCCATATGTTCATAACATACATAAAATGGATTGGCCTTAGGGCACAATTTCCAACAGTAATTGTGTTTCTTCATCTTATTTCTATGGTTATTCTCAAGGTTGAAAAAAGTCATTTTGATTTTATTTTATTATTATTTTTCCCAACATTTTGTTCCTAGTGTTTTACATTTTGGTCAATTTTATCCTTTGCTCTTATTTTAGCCAAATATTAACGACAGAATCTATGTGGCTAATGAGATATAATGTAAAATTGATAGAAAAAGAAACTTAAATCCTAACTCGGATTGAAAAATATGATGTATTCTATCGTTAATTTATTGAAAGAAGTTAATGAAAGGATAAAATTAACCAAAATATAAAATAATGAGGATAAAATTAACAGTTGATGTAAAATTGAGGACCAAATTAATACTTTTGCCGTTTGATGTTTGAGAGATATGGTAATAGAATTTGTGGTGGAGGTGTAGCGCATGCTAAGCTGTTATGATAGTTTAAGTCCAAGAGTACCAATAATTAGTGGGCACTCACAGGTGCATTATGAAGTGTACGATTCTGAGTTCTGTTTGTTCAAGTTTTATTGTACCAAAAATACAAAACAAGTTTTATTGCAATCCTTCAGTAAGAATTTAAAAGGATTTATTTAGTATACAGATAAACCTTTATTTTCAATAATACACTTTTTTGAGAATATAAACTTTAAAAATATAATTTTGAAATATTAAAAAAAATATTTCGTTAACTTAAAATACTAGCTATTAAAAATATTTTATGTTATTTTTAAGAATATTATACTTTTGCATTTGGTTGAATTTTATTGTTGCAAGAAATATTTTACCATTATTTTTTAATTTTGCTCTTGAGAGATGAGACCATCTTCAAATGATTTTTTTTTTAAAAAAATTGTTATAATCTATTTTTTTTTAAAAAAAAAACCACATATATTGTATTAAAAATATGAGATAAGTTTTAACTTATATTTGAGAATTAATTTAACTTATATTTTTTAGGTTAAAATCTCATTTTGGTCTCCAAATTATGAGATAAGTTTTATTTTCATCCTAAAAATATTTTTTTATTTTATTTGTCTTCAAACTTTTATATTTGTTTCATTTTGATTCGCAAAATGCAATTTCATATAATTTCTGTTGTTATTTCTAACCTGGATAATTGAGATTGAACATTATCAATTTTTCTGTCATGTGTATCATAATAAATGAATTGATAAAGAAAAAAAATATTTTTAATAACTTTAATAACCTCAAATTAAAATAATCTTATATCATGGGCGTAAAATTCCACTCTCTAAGAAAAGAAAAATGAAAAGTGTCTAAATATTTAAAAAATATAATATTCTCAAAATTATTTTTTTAATTTATATATCATACACGGAAATATAATATTATAGACCTCATATTCTTAAAATTATGTTTTAATCTATATACTAAATGTGTATTTTTGTTTTTTAAGCCACTAGACGTGTGGTAAATTAAATTTGTAGGAATTATTTACGATTTAACATTAGAAAAAATAAAATAATTAGAAGAATTTCTAGATTAATTTAGTGCAACATGTGACTATTCTATCAGTTTGTCTCAGAATTTTCCGTACCAAAGGATCATGCTTGGTCAATTGGCCCCTTGTAAATAGTTAAATTTAAATTCGGGACCTATATAATTGGCTTATCCAAGATGAAAGGAAAAGGATTCATAAATTCTCACACAACTCTATAGTAGAATATTGGTGTTTATTTTCATTTAAACTTTTTTTATAAAAAAAGAAATAAATAATTTTTATATCCCTAAAATATGAGGTCAGTTTTCAATTAGGGTAACTAACTCTCAAATTTTAGGATAACCCACCCTCATATTTTAGGGTAAGCAAAAATACTTTTGTCAAAAAAAAAAACGAAATGAATGGAAAAGGATGAAAGATTTTATGATTTATGGAGAACTTTAGCTCATGCTCTAACTCTTTATTGTTTAATTACATTAAAAAAAATATAAATCTAGTTATTTTTTTTATTCTTTAAAGTTCATAACTACATTTTAAGAATTTAAAGAAAAGTCATAAATAATTATTTTTTTAATTTTAAGGCAGCTATATAAATAGAAAATAAAGAAGTATAATACATCAATGATAGTGTGTGCATGTGTTTGTTTTTTCAATATACGGTTGATTTTTTTTCTTTATTATTTTTTTGCACATAGAAGTCGACTGGAAGAATCAATTTAACGTACATATACTTTAATTAAAAGAGAGTTTTTAACAAAGATTTTGAAGAGAATGAATATATTATTATGACTTATTAGCGGTATAGGCAGGAACTAGATTTGAGAGTTGCAAATTATCTCATACTGTGTATAGCTAGTTAAGAATGTTATTATAAATGTACAAATTAAATAATGTCAATAGTGAAGGACCTATGAGAAAAGCTCCAAAGCTTGTACCAAGCAACATCTAAACTCTTGGTATATGGATGGAGGTACAAAGTTCTGATCATATATATCAATATTCTCAATGATATTGTTTATGAGCTAAAGATCGTTGGAGTTAAAATTAAGGTCAAAAGGTCATTTTGATCCTAAATGTATACTTTAATGTTCATTTTGGTCCATTATGTTTTAAAATATTCAAATTGGTCCTAAATGTAGGCAAAATGATTCATTTTAGTCCTCAATACTAGTAAAATAATTCATCATTTTGGTCCATAATTATTGAATTTGGTTATATTTCTCTCATCTCTCATTTTAAGTTCAAAAGACTTGTTAAGAGGAACTCATAGCTCTGAATTCATTGCATTCAAATTTGAAACGAGAGAGATATGCTAAACTTTATTTGTTTGACCAAGAAACGAGTGGTCTACTTTTAGGACTCATTTGACCTCATTTGCTGACCGCCCCAACTGGATAGAGAAAGTAGTATTCGAGAATAATACGTAGTTCTAAACTCGTCACGTTTGAACTTAAAACAAGTCATATTCAATAGTTTGGGACCAAAATAAAATATTTTGCAAACATTTAGGACCCAAATTACCCTTTAACCTAAAATTAATAACGAAGATAAAGCATCAATGTTCTCATGGTCTCTCTGTATTAAGCTTCATGAATTTAGAATAACGCAAAATCAACGTGTATGGATGACAACTTGTATAAGTATTTAGGGTGCCCAAATTCATGTATGGTAAAAAAAGGTGAAACTTTAATTATTTATTTTAAGGTAGGTTGCAATTCAGCTATTTATCGTTTTTTTTTGTAATTTTAGTCTTTTAAGTTTTTTAAACGTTTAATTCTTTGATCCCAACCATTGAATATGGCTATATCATTTTTATTTTACGTTCGAATACAACGAGTCTTAAGTTACATGTTACTTTTGACGAATAATTCTTTTATCTAGTTAAGGCCGTTAATAATCAAGGTCAAATTGAGTTTCACAAATAAATCACTCGTTCATAGTCAAATTAGCGAAGTTAGTCATATTTCTCTCATTTCAAGTTCGATTGCAACGAGTTTAAAACTACAAGTTACTCTTAACGAGTATTTTTTCTACCCAATTGGGCCTATCAGCAAATGATGTCAAATCGGACATGAAAGTGGTTTTTCATAATTATTTATATTTTAGTTCCAAAACCACTTTGAGGTTCGATTTGACCTCATTTGTTGACGACCCCAGCTGGATAGAAAAATGATTCGTCAAGAATAACTTATAACTTTGAACTCATCGCAATAAGACTTGAAAAGATAGAGATATAATCAATTTTACCTATTTGACTATGAAATGAGCGACTCACTTTCAGAGTATAGTTTGACCTTATTTGCTTACGACCCCAATTAGATTAAAAAAATCGTAAAAAATAATATATAATTCGAGACTCGTTACATCCAAACTTGAAACAAGTGAAATATGATCACATTCAATCCTTGGAACCAAGAAGTGAAGCTTTTTCAAAAATTTAGGAGACCAAAATTTCAACCAAAAAAATATAAAAAGCTAGATTGTAACCTATCCCTAAAATATAGGATCAAAATTACACTTCAGCTTTCATTTATTAAAGAATATACATAATTACTCCAAATTTATGTATGTTCTTTTATAAATATAAGGAGAAGAAAATAAATGAATTTGGAGTAATCAAGTACTATTATCCTTTTCAATAGTCTGCTCACAAGTTGTTTATAAAAACATGATATGTAAATATTTTTACTATAAATAATCTAATAATAAATGCATGCATCAAAAAAATCTTTTTCAAACATTTGACTATATATATATCCTTTCACCTAAGTTTTCAAACCATTAATTAATTTCTAATTTATTTACTTGTTCTTACAAAATCTCACACCCCCTTTTTGGGAATTTGGATCTTTTGTAGTGCATCACAAGTGGAGTGCCGAGAGAAAAAATATTGCTAGAGAGAAAAGATATCAGAAGTGTGAATCTCATTAAAATTTTTTATCTCTAATTATTTTTTTTCTCTCAACACTACATTTATAATGGACTATATTAAATTCATATCCTCTTGTTTGAGTCAAGGACTAACATTAACATTGATGGTTCAACTACTGTACTGTGTGACATTAATAATTAATTTGTTTGCTGAACATCATAATTAATTCATTGCCCATGAACTTCACACACTTGATGGGAACATAAAGCAAATTCAGGTTAAGGGTATATAAATGCACCATGGTGGCCCTTATCCCTTAATTATAATAAATAGGACTCCCGACTCCCCAATTTGTCATAAAACCAACAAGTTATGCAGCCACTAATAACCCTTTTACAGGGCGTTGGGACCTTTATGTAAAAGAAGAAGACATCTTATAATGGATATTGTTAAAAAGTACTTATGGCCTAAAACTAGAAACCATTTAATCTCAGATAGTGACTACCTGCACCTAGCAAAATTGGATTTCATGTGCACATAAATATGCTTAAAAAATAGATAAATTTCTACCAGATAAATAAGTAAATTTATAGTGTATAAAGGTGATATAAAATATACTATCAATTTAATTTTTGGGTTATATAACATTGTTAGTTTAGTCATTGAATTTTGAAATGATTGGTTTAATCCCGTAAAATTTATGACTTGTTTTAGACCTTTTAAAGAATTGAGTTGTATATGGATCGCGCATTTTAAAAAATGATAATACTCATATAATCTAGAGATTGTTAAAGGACCAAAATGAAATTTACCTAATAGTTTGAGGATTAAAATAAAACTAAAAAAAGTTTGAGGACTGAAATAATATTCATCCTATAATTTTAGGAGTAAAATGAGATTATTACTTTAATAAAATGATAAAATAGATTACAATTGCAAAATTCAAATACATCTTTAAATTTATTTGAAAAAAAAAAGTGAATTGGATGCCAGAGTTCACTAATTAAAGTCATAACATGCATTCCGACTCAATAAGCACTTGTTGTTTGAAAAAAAAGACTCAATGAACACTTATAGATATAGTTAAAGATTGCTTAACAACAAAATTTTCACATCAATAATTGAAATAAAACTTATAACTGTATAAATTATAAGTTATGAGTTAACTCCTTATTAATTAGAAGAATTTCTGTTAATCAAATTTCAAATACTGATTATAATAATTTTATCTTTCAAAAATTAAATTAAAAAAATATGTCATTTTTAAAGATCAAATTATCAATTTATTCTTAAATTAAAATCATGCCATTCATGATAATTATGATATTGATATTATATTGTTGTTTAAGCAGTCTTTTTTTTTGAAACAAGCAAAAACAGCACTTCTTTTTTCAAAAAAAACAAAAGTTCGCGCAACTAATTAAATGATCAATTTCTTTGACTAAGTCAATGAATGTAGGTCACCTATATATACTAGACTAGTACATTCACAAAAGAAAAATCTTGCAGTTTAATCAATTTCAACAATGTAATATATGTATTACTTGGGGACTTGACTATCATAAATTGTAAGGCTATTTATAATAAAATTAGATTAAGGCCCAGTTCGTTTCCGTTTTGACTATCATAATTACTTGGGGACTTGGGGACTTGACTATCATAATCGTAATAGGATTATAATCAAATTAAATTATTTGTTGATATGTTGTTTGGATGAATGTTAATTATTAGGGTGAAATTATTAAAATGGGATTTAATGATTATGGTTGGTAGATAGAAGGGTGAGGAAATTGATAAATTGTATAGGGATAGAAACGGGAGAGAAAATTAAAAAAAGTGAAATGTGATTTTTAAAAAATCAATAGTTGTTTGGATGCAATTATTGATTATAAAAAAATTTGATTAAGTCACTATTTTTCTCAGGAAACACAATAATCTAACTATTTTGGTAAGCAACTTTTTAGGTAATTATTGGGTTTGGTTGACCAAAATTATTTTTGCCTACGAAATGGTCGACCAATAAGGACTAAATGTGTTGGTCGACCATATTATCATCGGTCAACCGAACGTCAGGCTCTGATTGCACTCTCAGATCGATATTCAGTCAACCGATGACAAAATCAGTAGACCAATTTTAGGTAAATTACCATTTTAACCTTGTGATGTTTGATTGAATGTATTAGAGTTTAGGTAATTCTAAGTATATATATAGGGTTATAATTGTAATTGAGTGTGATTTATTAAAAAAGCAAAATTATAATTTAATAAAAAAAATTATAAAACGAACATGATTATTACAATTATAATTTAATATGATTTGAGTATAAGTGCAAACAAACTGAGTCTACAATTATATTTTGTAAGTCGAGATATAATAAGGAGGCATTTTATCCATATTATATCTCTAATAAGTAATAAAAAAAATTTATTTCATACGAAAATATAATATATTTAAATTATATATATTGAAAAATATAAAATTATAAAGATAAAATATTAAATATCTCATGAAATAATTTAATAGTATAATTATATTTTATGATTTACAATTCTTATTCTTAGCAGTTATAGATGAAAAATTGATGAGAATAAAAATATTATATTAATAAATACTAATTTATTTTAAAATGATCTAAGTCTGACATTAGGTAAGTGGATTAATGGTAAATCACTAAATCACATGGTACAAACTATTTAAAGAGAAAAGTGAGGTACAAAAAATGTTGTTGTGTCCTATAAATGATTGAAAAGAGCATCCACCTAATATTTGTCAAAGTGAAAGTGATGTAGGTTTAATTTAAAGATTTATCTAACATGTGTTCTTAGAACACATTTTAAGGTTTCTTTTAATTAGTTAATAGAGCATCTCATATCTTGAAATCTACGAAAATTCAATTATAAAATAATTTTTAATGTTTGAAAACCCATTTGACCAATCAAAGGAAACCTTAACATGGCACATGTTAGAAGGACCCTTAATTTAGTCTATACTACATGTGCATGAAGCTAATTAAAGGCAATTTACTAGACCAATTAATTAATAGACCTAACATACATTAAATAGCCCAATTTAATTTTCATCATACATAGTCTTTAAAGTTGCTCACCTAACTTCTTATATGACTTTGATGTTTATTCATTCTCTGAATTCTGAGAAGCTGCACTTATGAATTGCCCACTACCCCTTTCCATTAATTAATCAACTAAACCTAGCTACTGCTTTCAATGTGAACATATATATTTTTTCCTATCTTGTTTGGACAGAGGAAAAGTCTCAATCATTTAAGAAATTTTTAGCATAAACTTATCAAAAAGAGAAATTAATTGGCTTTTACTAAATTAAGTATTAAATATATAATAGAGTAAATTAATAATTCAATCTTTGAAAGATCATCAAGCTCACACCTTGATCTCCTGAAAGATTGAAATATATAGTTTAGTTATTGAAAGATTAGCATAGTATACATATTAATCATTTTTATGGACTAAATAATTTATCATTTTGATTTTTTAGGGATTAAAGACTAAAACGTTTTAATCTTTTAAAGATCAAACTATATATTTCAAATTTTCAAGGATCAGGTTATAAACTCGATAATATTTTACTCTAAATATTATATATCTCAACAATTCAACATGTATAGAGATTTCAACAGCAACTTGATTGATAAACTTCTTGATTTAGGATATTTATGAGACAAAATAAAAGATAAAAGAGCATCTTGAAAGCTTGTGATTTTTTTTTCATGATTTTTTAAAGTTAAGAGGTCGATTTAAAGTACTAATTATTTCATCTCCAATTAGTAAATAAATCAAACTAAGGGGCCAAAATATTGATATAACATTATTTAATTTTTAGGCAAACGTTAGATGAAATTGTTTAGTTATTCTTTTTTTTTTAAAAAAAAAACTCTTCAATAAAATATGTGATATGAAATAATTAAATAGCCGAACAAAATTATGAATCTTGTTATGAACATAATTATGAAATGATTAACTAGCCATACAAAAGTTCTTGTCACTTAGTTAGCAAAAACCAAGGTCAAGAGCATCTTGTAATGTTATAACTTTAAAAATGAAATGATATTTGAGAAAAGAGATTGCTTGTGAAACATGGAGTTGCTGTTAAATGGATGGGTAAAATGGAGATTTTGCACAAACTCAATATTCTTTCTCTTCTCATTTTTATCCGGGACTGCCTTCTATTTTCATGTTGGTCGATTAGTGATATTAGTATTGGAATTCCCTCTGTTTATGCGGTAAGATTTTTGTGTAATAGGTTGAGTTCTGCTGATGAGATGATTGTAAGAGATGATATTTTGGGACTTTTAGGCTCATTTAGGGTGCGTTTGGATTGAGAAGTTAAGTTAAAGAAGGATAAAGGAATGAGGGAGGTAATAAAGGAGAGGTAAATGATTTGTGTTATAAAGGAGGTTTTTAGTAAATGTTGTTTGGGAAAATGAGAGATAAAGGAGGAATTATGATGTGAAATTATTTTAAAGGGTATGTAATGATTGTGGTGGGTTGAAATAATTGTATTGGTATTTTAAATTAGTATAGGGGGTAAAAATGGTAAAAATAAAGGAGAATAAATGAGTGTTATTTTGGTGTTTGTTTTGGTGTTAATAAAATAATATTATGTAATGATTGCCTTGAAATTTGTGCTAAAGGAGAAGTTAATAAAGGAGATTTTTGAAGTGGTAAGGTAAAGGAGAATGGAGGTGTGAATGTGGGACCAAAATGTAATTTTTTAGTACTGAATTGTAAAATTTTGGGGACTAGATTATATATTTTTCCTGTTTACTGTCTTTTAATTTTATTTTAAAATTTTGATATTACAAAAAATATTACTCATGTATATAATAGAGAAGGGGCCAAAATGTATATTTTCTAGGGTATGAATTATGTATTTTTCTAAATTTTGTTCTTCAGTAGTTGCAGAACAAAAAATATTGGCCATATATATATATTGAATGACGGACCAATATGTATATTTTTTTATATGAATATACATTTTTTCTCAATAGTGTATAGTACAAAAAATATTATCCATACATATACGGGAAGAGTGACCAAACTGTAAAGTTTTGGAATTCGAGAATTATAATTTTTTTCTTATATTGATTTTTTTTTTAATTTTTTCACCACAAAAAAATACTCATATATGTGTTAGAGTAGGGACCAAACTGTAGTTAAATTTTCACACCACCAACAATATTACCCTGGAATAATTATATTAGTGCACGAGGGACCATAATGTATATTTTTGTGATCTGATTACACTAAAAAAATATTATTAAAGTTGTACTGATCTATAATTTTTGTTGTCGAATGAGATAACAAAAAATATTACCCATATACTCAAAACAGAAGACGCTAAATTAAAACAAACAACAAAAAATATTATTAAAGTTGTGGGAATTGAATTATATTTTTTTTTCTATTTTGAATTTTCTTTTTATATCTTTACACTTCAAAAAATATTACTTATATATAGGCCAAAGTCTTATTTTGGTCCCTCAGTTATGTCCAACGTTCCAAATTGGTCCCTCAGTTATTTTTTGTTCCATATTGGTCCCTCAGCTTTTCAAAACTTGACAAAGTTGGTCCCTCAAACGTTTTCCATCAATTTTTCTGCTAAAAAAAGATAAAATTGATTTTTATCTCCTAAAAGTATGAATTTTTGCATTAAGGACATTTTTCTCTATAATAAAACCAAAATGTGAAAGAAGAAATAATTGAGGGTTTTAGTTTATTTCCCACCAAAAAAAACCTCTCTCTCTCTCTCTCTCTCTCTCTCTCTCTCTCTCTCTCACAATGAAACTGCCATCGGAGGCCATGTGGAAGCCTTTGGAGAAGCTGCGAGCACCAGTGAGCTTCTTATTGTAGAGGGATTTGGTGAAATCATTCGCATTCGTAAATTCAAATCTGCAAATTCCAATCTCGGTCTGTTCTAACTTCTATTTCTTCTTCACATTGTAAATTTACCTTCTTTCTTCTAGATTTTAATTCAAATGGGTCCCTTTGAAGAAAGAGTTTCAAATATGGTAAATTTAATTAATTAATTACTTGTTTGTTCTCTTCTTTTTTCTAAGCAATTTGGGTTTGTTGAGAATCCTAGAGGCAAACGAAAACCCGCAGAGCAAATTTGCAAATCTTTGAGAATAAGATCCGTAGAAGACAAGGGATGCTATAGTCATAGCCACCATCAAATGCAGGAGGCTCCAAATTTGAGTGTCGTTTACTTCGAGCTTCACAAAGGCAAAAAACCCACGCCGTCGAAGTGGGACGACGCTCAAAAATGGCTCGTGGGGTTGTCGTTGGCGAGAAACGACAAGAGCCAATCCAAAAACAAGCTTAGAAACTCAAACGCAGATGATTTCAGATTAATAGCTGCCATTTTGCAAAAAAGAGCAAAATTGCGAGAAAGACGAGAGAGAGAGAGAGAGAAAGAGAGAGAGAAACAAGTTATTTTTTAGTGTGAAATAAACTAAAACCCCCAATTATTTCTTCTTTCTTACATTTTGGTTCTATTATAAAGAAAAAGGTCCTTAATGTAAAAATTCAAACTTTTAGTAGATAAAAATCAATTTTGTCTTTTTTTTTTAACGGAAAAATGGATGGAAAACGTTTGAGGGACCAACTGTGTCAAATTTTGGAAAACTGAGGGACCAATATGGAACGAAAAATAATTAAGGGACCAAAATAGGACTTTCGCCCTTATACATATACTGGAGGAAGGACCAAATTGTAAAGTTTTGGGGAATGAATTATATATTTTTTCCCATTACTTTAAATATGTTCATAAATTTTTACACCACAAAAAATATTACCCATATATATACTATAGGAGGGACCGAAATCTATATTTTTGTGTCTTGATTATATATTTTATCTCATAGATCAAAATGTAAATAACATAGACTTAATTATTTTATTTTAAATTTTGACTCTTAAAATTATTATTAAAATAATTGAAAAAATAGAGGAAGGAATACCAATATATCAAAAGTTATATATTTTGATGACTCAAGTATTGACTTATTGACTTGGTATAATTTCAAAGACTAAAATTATTTTTTAAGTAAATTAATATAAATATATAATATAATATAATATAATATAATATAATATAATATAATATAATATAATATAATATAAGTGAGAGAGAGAAAGAGAGGTGTGAGTAAGAAAAAAAAAAGAAAATAGTAAGAAAAGATGAATGAAGAGAGAAAGTTGTAAAGGTAATAAATAAACATATTTTAATATGTAATATACAAATATGCCCTTTGAGTATTTTATTATAAAAGTAGGTAATTATAGGTAGTTGAGTAGGGACATGTTAATAATTTGAGAAGATAAAGGAGAGATAAAGGAGAAAAATAAAGGATGAAAAGATAACGGTAAAACAAACAAGATTTTTTTACTGTAGCTCTGGTATTAAAAGAGTATTAAGAGATAAAGAAGGGATAAAAAAAGATATTTGGGAGATGCTGCATAAGGTTTGTATGAGAAACAATATGTATACTTTCAATCTTAATTAATTGAATTGTTCTTTTTACAAAAAAAAAAAGAAAAAGTGTTTTGAAAATGAAATGTGTTTGGGTAGTTTGTTGTAAAAGGGTTTTTTGAGATATGAATTAATTTAAAGGATAAATTAAAAAAAAAATACATGTAGTTTAGCTCGTTTGCACTTAAGAGACATGTAATTTAAAAGTTTATATTTGAGTGTCTTGTGATTTGTGCCATTAACATTTTGAGGACTTATAGTATTGTTTCATCAATTTTTAATAACACTTGTCATGTGTCACGGGTATAAATTTGATTATAAGTTTGAAAGCCCGTCACCCAATTAACACTATGCTAAAAAATTTTAAATATGAACTCGAAAATAAAAATTAAAAGATAAACCAATATGAAAAACAAATTGGGCTTAGGCTTTTTTCAAACATGTCTCAAAACCCAGCCTGTATTCATATATAAAACTAGGGGCTTTGCGTGCCCTAACGGGCACGCAAATATGTATGTAAAATAAATAAGTGACTAAATTGTTAACTTAGCAAAGAAAGAGAGACCAAATAGTTAATTTTCTCTTATTTTTAATTTCATAGACTATAGTTTTAAACATGAACGACCAGAAAGGGGTAGAACCATATAATATAAGATATTTTAAATAATTATATAATTATATATTTATGTGTCACCTAAAGAAATTCGTACATTATATTATAATTAATATAAATTAATATAATATATAATGTAGTGATATGTGTGCATATATTGTTGGATGAGTAAACTCCCAAACTGGTCCTCGAATTATTGGGACGCTGACAGATTGGTCCCTGATTTATGGAAATTGACAAATAGGTCCCCGAATTTTACTAACGTTAGTCAAATTGGTCCCTGAAGCCGTTAACTGCTGACGTGGCACGTTAAGTGCCACGTCAGCAGTTGGAAAA
>QANZ01020434.1:35943-53726 GCA_003254925.1 Chamaecrista fasciculata
GATGATGATGATGATGATGATGATGATGATGATGATGATGATGATGATGATGATGATGATGATGATGATGATGATGATGATGATGATGATGATGATGATGATGATGATGATGATGATGATGATGATGATGATGATGATGATGATGATGATGATGATGATGATGATGATGATGATGATGATGATGATGATGATGATGATGATGATGATGATGATGATGATGATGATGATGATGATGATGATGATGATGATGATGATGATGATGATGATGATGATGATGATGATGATGATGATGATGATGATGATGATGATGATGATGATGATGATGATGATGATGATGATGATGATGATGATGATGATGATGATGATGATGATGATGATGATGATGATGATGATGATGATGATGATGATGATGATGATGATGATGATGATGATGATGATGATGATGATGATGATGATGATGATGATGATGATGATGATGATGATCTCTAAACCCCTAAACCCTAAACCCGCACAACCAAAACTCTAACCCCAAAACCCTAAAACCCTAAACTCCTAAAGCATAATTTTTTTGATGATGATGATGATGATGATGATGATGATGATGATGATGATGATGATGATGATGATGATGATGATGATGATGATGATGATGATGATTAGAAAAAACAATTAATATGAGAAGAGGAAGATGACAATTAGGAAGTTTAGGGATTAAAAAAATTAGGGATTTAGGGTTTAGGGTTTAGAGTTTTTAATATTTTTAAGGACTAAATTGGAATGTTTGGAAGAGTTTTGGGACACTTTACAATTTAATTTTGAGGATTTGAGACTAAAATGAATGAAGATGATGAAAAAGAGGGGGAGTTGAGAATAATGAGAAAAGATTGGGTCAAAGACTTAATTGTAAAACTCAGACTTTTTTTTTAAGGTTTTAGGGTTTGGGGTTTAGGGATTAGGGTTTAGGTTTTAGGGTTTTTAATATTTTTAAGGACTAAATTGGAATGTTTGGAAGAGTTTTGGAACACTGTACAATTTTATTTTGAGGATTTGGGACTAAAATGATTGGAGATGATGAAAAAGAGGGGGAATTGAGAATAATGAAATAAAAATGGGTTAGAGACCTATTAGTAAAATGCCAAAACGTGCGTTTTGGTCAGGGACTTATTAGTGCAATGGCGAAAATCTGATGTGGCGTTTCTTTTCTAACGTGGCATATATATTTTTTTTTTGAAGATAACGAGTGATGACGTGGACATAACTGGACACATTAGCACATAACGAGACACATCAGTGTCCGTTATGTACACGTCAGCCTTTTTGTAACGGTCATATAACGGAGGGACCTATTATTATGACGTTTTGGAAATTCAGGGACCGACTTATACAATTTTGATAATTCAGGGACTATCAGCCAGCACCTCCAAATTTCAGGGACTGTGTTGCTTGTTTTCTCTATTAACAATATTTTTTTGCGTCAAAATTTAAAATAAAATAATTCAGTCCATGTTATTTACATTTTGGTCCATGAGATAAAATATATAATTAAGAACAAAAAAATATACATTTTGGTCCCTCTTGCAGTATTTATATGGGCAATATTTTTTGTAGTGCAAAAATTTATAAATGTATTTCAAAAATAGTAATGGAAAAAAATATATAATTCATTCCCAAAAAATTTACAGTTTGGTCTCTCCTCCAGTATATATGAGTAATATTTTTTGTGGTGTCAAAATATAAAAACAAAATTCAAAATAGGAAAAAATATATAATTCAATTCCCAAAACTTTACAGTTTGGTCCCTCCTCCACTATATGCATGGATACTATTTTTCGTAATGTACGATATTCAAATCAAAATTCAAAACCAATAATGAGAAAAAATATATACTTCATACAAAAAAAATGTCAGTCCCTCGTCCAGTGTATATATATGAGTAATATTTTTGGTAGTGCAACAACTGAAGAATAAAATTCAGAAAAGTATATAAGTCATACCCCAAAAATATACCTTTTGGTCCCTTCTCTAGTATATATATGGGTAATATTTTTTGTAGTATAAAAATTTAAAAATAAAATTAAAAAATAGTAACGAGAAAAAAATATATAATCTAGTCCCCAAAAATTACATTTTAGTCATTTCCTCACACCTCCAACCTCCAATATCATACAACCAATCCAACATTCGTTGACAAATTCTCTAGTAACACAAATTTCGAGACAATTTCAATATCATATCATTCCACTAAAGTCAATCAAAACACCAAAATAATATTCCAATATCCTCTAATATCTTTTCCGTTTTTACTTTATACAACTTTAAAATATCAAAACAATTATTTCAACCAACCACAACCATTACATACCCTTTAAAATAATTTCACCAATATCGCTCAAATTTCCAAACACCATTTATTATACTACTTTAATATCATACAACTCCAATATATCTCTCCTTTAGCATTCTTAACTCCCCCTTTAGTTTAAACCCAATCCAAACGAAGCCAATAAGAGTGGCAATTAGTTGATACTTTCAGACTTCAAGTTGTGATGTGAGTGGAATATGTGGGGCATTTGTAAGTCCAATTCGAACACATTACCAATATGTAATTGCTTGAGAGGGCTTGAACCAAGAAACGGAGAAGAATGGAATAGACAAATGGGCTAAACCACAACTAGATCATGTAGAATGGTTATCTATTATTTTGACTTGGTTGATGGTCAAGTTGGGGATTAGGGATCATAGGGACTATATTGATTGAAGAAAATGGGAAATTTGGACTTTTAGTGAGCCACATGTGTGACAGGTGACGTTAAAAAATGGTGGAACAAAACCACAAGGCCCTAAAATGCTAATGGTGCAAACTATGAAGCATGAATACTGACACAGATATGGGACACGACACAGACATGGACATACTGACACGTCAAATTCTTAAACTTACATGACACGACACGACATATATTTATATATATAAATAATTAAAATTCCATAAATTTTGATGAAAACTTTAAAAATTATAATATATATTCATAATATATGTCATATGTGTTATTATTTTATATTGTTTATCATGTTAAAGTAAAAAAAATTAATTTTATATTCTGAAACTTATGAATATGTGTCGTGTAAGTGTCGTACATGTGTCGGACACGGACACATATCTGACACGGCGACACACTCAGAATGAAGTGTCCATGCTTCCTAGGGTGCAAACAAGAAGACACTCAATTGCAAACTTTTGAATCACAAGTTATCTAAGTACTAGCTAAACCACAAGTACTCTTTTGGTAATTTACCCTTATTTAAATACGAGCGAAAGTCCTATTTTGATTCTTAAAATTTGTTCAAAATTCTATTTTGGTCCCTCAAATTTCTAAAAAGTTTCACTGTTAGTCATTGACCAATTTCTCTCCACTTTTTATGTTTAAAAGAAATGGGAAAACTCTCTTTAATCTCCCAAATTTTTTTTTTCATTAAAGTCTTTTTCTTTTTATAATAGGATCAAAATGTAAAAAAAAAAACAATTTGGAGTTTTAATTGATTTCACAAAAAAAAAAAAACAACAGAATCTTCTTCTGTTTGTATATGTAAAATTGAGGAGATTGCTATTTTTTAATATTACAAATTGATATATTTGTATATATATATTTAATTTTATTAGCTTAACCTAATTTAAAGTGATTTAACTATCATAATTTTCAGTTGATTGAATGTTTAATTACGAAAATATTATTTCAGATATAATATTTCTCATAATAAGTATAATAATAATTTTAAAAGTATTTTTTTTACTTGTGTATATATAAATATACATATTTTTTAAATTTAAACAGTTCAACAATTGATCCATATTACCTCACAGTTGAACTAGTGACCCAATGATCTGAACTATTGCTTGGGTCAATGTGAAAACATTGTGCCTATGAACTGGTTTTGCCCCTTTCCATCAGTTGCATCAGATCATCGTTTTAAAGCTATAGATAAAATTAAGAAATATATACATAAATATATGAAAAGTTGAGAAGTACAATTCAGATTTTAGATGCTGAAAAAGAGAATGGTTCAACAACTATTTTAATATATCTAAGTGAAACTTCAAAGTTGTCACTTGTGCATGAGGTGCAAACCTATGCCTTCATTTGTTTATTCCGTTTGTGTATATTAACGCCCCACGAAACAATGTTTGGGAAAAAAACTATTAGTGAGCAAACAGTATCATGAGATGCAACCATGATAAACCCAGCTGACGAATCTGCAATCGCTAAGACCAAATGGGATGAGCTCGGTCACTTTATTAGTTTTGGCAAAAGTACTCTAAGTACTCTTAAAGTATGCAGTCATTTTCAGTTATACCGCCAAAGTTTTTTTTTGGTCAATTGTACGCCCAACGTATGGGGTCAGTTTCAATTATACTCCCAAAGTTTCTTTTATTTAATTATACCATTTATCTTTTCTTTTTTGTGTCAATTGTACCCCCAAATTAGGAGGTATTTGGGGGTACAATTGATTTAAATATGAAACATTGAGGGTATAATTGACTAAAAAAACTTTGGGAGTATAACTGAAATTGACCCATACTTTGGGGTACAATTGACCCCCAAAACAACTTTAAGGGTACAACTGAAAATAACTGCATACTTTAAAGGTACCAATAGTACTTTTGCCATTAGTTTTTACATCTTTGACCAGAAGCGGCTCAAGCTAGCTTCAATTGATCCATGTGGCTCATCCGTTGGTAAGTATACATCATCCTCAAACTGCAGAAATATCAAACATCGTTAATACTTTTAACAGCTTGGGATGTTAATTGCAGGTAGAAACAATTTAAAACATGTATCAGGTGACTGATACTAGCACAAAAAATCTCTGTCTCGTTGTCAAGGACACTATAAACGGTGACTGATATAATGGCAAGTTCAAACTAACATAGTTAAGTAGAAAAGGAAAATAAAATAGGCAAAAGTTTCGAATAGGTTCAGCATTTGACATCACAATATTTTCAAGTTGACAACATGAGACAAGATTCTTTCCAAGCTTATCTCACTGCAAGTGAAGGCTGGTTTTGATTTCAGCTCAAGATAATAATACCAGGTGAATATATGTGTGTTTCCATGCACTTCTGTGTATAAGGCTATAGTTAACACTTAACACTAATTCAGTTCTAAATCAACATAAATCGTTGACAAAATGGTGAGAAGATATTCTGCTGTCAAAATCAATGGGTAGGATTGTAGGAATAATCTCCAACTGCAATCAATACCTAGAGCAAAATTAGGAAAATCCTTATACAACTTTAAAGACCTCATTCGTAGTAAAGTGTCGCTATTTGATTCCCAACTATGGTTCTCCTATTTTCCTTTCTCCTTAAAAGGGAGGTGCCCTTGAAAAATTTTTAGAGGGCTACTCATTAACTACTGCAACCTTTTAAAGAAAAGAATCTGCCACACCTTTACAATTTGATTATCCTTGCTTGAGAGGTTGACTGGTAAGAAATGAATATTTGGCATCTTCAGTTGGATCCAAGAAATGTCAGGAAATCTGAAACATGATAATATCAATAATTACTCTCTATACAGTTATGACAAGAATCAAATTTGTCGCATTAAGGAAAGATATACATTGGAAACTGAGTGAGAATTGTAATTTTATTTTTTAACACACAAGACAAGTGGAGAAAGAGACCTGCCAAGTGTGGCTCGTGCCATTTGATACAGAGTGCTTTGAACAGATGGGCTATACACTCCCTCTTTTGGAGGGCCAAAGAAAGTGTCAACCAGAACCTTTTTTACATCTAGATACTTCTCTGAAAAGTAAAGTGGCTTTAGAGGGATGCTATGTAGAGATTCATATGAATACCTGCAATTTATTCGGTTTAAAAGCATGACCACATATATTCCATGTTAAAGAGAAGACACTGAACAGTAATGATTTATTGCAAAACCAGAAATGATTTATTGCAAATTGTGGGGGTGCCCTATGGCCTCTTGTATCTTTCAGGGAATATCAGCTATAGAAAAATGCCAAAGGAGAAAAGCATTTTGTTTTTTACCTCCATAGTGCCGTAACTTCTGTTGCTAGCATCCTTTCCCGTGTCTCAGGGAGAGCTGTATACTTGTCCCTTATAAACCCCTCAAAACCAGACTGCTCACAGCAAATCACAAAGCAAAAATTTGTAACGGCCCAATTATTTATCAAAAGTAAGAAAATTACAAAAATAGATGCCAGAATCTAGGGGCTTGATTGATTCCCTTCCCTTAAAACAGTTTCCTATTATTGAAACTATAAAAAAAAAAAAAAAAAAAAACTAAAAAAACATGTATGGTGGTACTGTTTTATTTTTTATTTTAAAATTCAAAACATCAAATATTATTTTTAAAATCTAAAAAATAAGAGTCAGGCCTCTTGAAAGCAAGATGACCTTGTGTCCTAATGTTTTGTATGCGCTGCTTCTGCTGTCATTTCCCTATATCAGCCTATTCTCTACTAGGGAGTAGGAATTTAAAAGTATTTTGGTGATAAATATAATAAAAGGGTTCTATCAAGAACCTTCAAGTATTCAACTCCCAATAATAGTGATAATAATATTCTAATATGCAAAATCTGCAGATAATTTGCAGAGTAAATAATCAAAATCGCTAAACAAGATCGAAGAACTTACACCCAAAACCATGTCCTTTTCAGAATTCAATATATACCAGTGATAGGATTCATCATGTAAAAATTAATGAATGTCAGAGCAAAGTACTGTAAGTTTACCTTGGTTGTCTTCAACAAAGACAATCCTTCAATACCAGAAGTCAACCGCAATGCGCCAGACTTTTTTACTATTGCCTCAGCTGTATGCTTCTCAGATCCCAGTTTGAAACCTTGTAGAAATAAATTTAAAGGACTTGAAGTCAGATTGACCAAACCGAAAACAAATAAAGGAATTGAAGGTAAAAAATAACTAATTACAGTTTGTAATTGAAGCCAGACCTGCCTATTTTATATAAGCTACAAGAGAGTTGGATCAGGTATTAGGGTAAAGAGAGAGGGAAAAAGTTGGTATAGTGATGTCATCTATCAGGTGAGACCTAATCATCTAACTACATAGTACCTTTTAAGAAATGATTATTGACTGGCCATTTGATTATTGAAAGCCATAAGTCAGAGAAAAAAGGAAAAGACACCAAACAAAATATACTTTCTGGAAACTCACTTGTAGTGTGTATAAAACTGGCTCTCAACCTAATAAAAATCGAAATCTTGCAAATGATTAGAAGGAGTACAAGATAGATTTGAGTTTCAAGATTGGATAATGGACCATAACAACACTGCAGAATTTACAACAAATAAACTCACCATGCTCATGAGGCTGGCCATCCACAAAAACACGTTCCCATGGTTTTTCCTTAATAGTCACAATAGCAGCAGTAACCTGGAAATGGCAAAGATAGTATGTTCGTCCCACAAGTAATGACAAATTAACAGAAGATTAAGGCAAACAATTATTTAAGAAAAATTGGTGGAAGTATAATGGGAAAGTGATGGAAGAAGAATAGGGCATAGTACAAGATTGTATCATTTGTCAGAATCCAGTGGTCTTCGATTTTCATTTAGGCATTTAGGCAGTTGGTGGGTGAAACACAAAAGTAAAGACAATTTCAATATTAATATTAGATTGTCTGTCACCAACCTGCTTGTAAAATGATGTGAAGTGCTTAGCAAGTTCAATAGCAAAGTCCTCCACAGAAAGTAGCTCAGAACATTCCTTTGCTTTTGCATATACCTGATGAGTAAATTACACTCCACTTACAGTTTCAAAAGCCAACAGAATTGTAACTGGAGAATGCAGAGTACAAGAGATGAAAGTAATCTGGTAAATATGACATATGACATTAACAATGTATTTCCTATTGCCAGAATTTGAATTTCATGTTTCATGATATCATTCCGAAATAAGAAAGGAGTAAGTTTCAACGCATAAACCATCTTTTCAGAAGGTCCATCCAAATCTTACTACTTTATTTCTAGTATTATCGCTATGTTAAGTCCAGAAAACCATGCACTCACTATATGCTCCATCTTTGACATCTCAAATTATGGACACTTGCTGGGAAAATATCAGAGAAATTAATTGAATTATCAGTCAAATGTCATGAGACAAGCACATTCAAGGTAATTAAGAAACTTAGGGCGTGTTTGATTTTTTTATTTTTTCAAAAATAGAATCAAACACGCCCTTAGTTTTTCCTAGAGGAACTAAAACCTTTTGAAATTTGACAATAACCTAAAGAAATCCAAATAGAATATTGTCAGATCAATTTTTAGATCTTATACCTATCTACTAGATCAGAGTTTTAAGTCTCTCTATTCTTATTGACGTAAGTCAACCAAAGTAGCCAAGTGGACTTTTGTATGAAAATTTCACTAAACCATGCTCGTAAAGCAACACCCACTTCTCAGACACCCTAACAGCAGTAAAGCAATACCAAAGGTCAAAGATCAACTTCTAAATCGAGAAAGACAGACTTGGTGATTAAATGTGAATTTTAGGCTTGAATAGAAATGAGCTGCATTAGAAATTATGCATAAACATAAATTTTAATCCATTGAAATTACTAAATTCGACATTTCTGTAAGTCCGATGCTTGAAGTAATATAACCAAAGTAGAAAGAAAATCGTACAGTATTCTTCATGGTGTCAGTGGCGACGATGTCTGAATTGTCGTCGCGGACATAGGAGGAGACGCAATCGGAGAAGAGGCTGATGTTGACGCTCCACTCGACGATGAAGTGGCGGCCATCCTTGTTCTTCCATACGCGAGCCACTCTCACTCTCTCCTTCCCATGCCTCTGCTCGAAGTTGAATCCATCTACTTCGTTCGCCATTTTTCCCACTCAGATCGACGACTTGGAATGGAAAATGAGAGAATGAGAGTCGTGAGGGCATGTAATTTCTCAAGTCACGGGAGAGATGTTTCAAGATCCAAAAAGGGAATATTTTAAGAGCAATTGTGTAGTGTAGTTGTAGGCGAGCTACACTCTAAGGTAAAGGAGCAAGTTTAATCTAAACTCCAACATTCCAACTATTTCAAGATCGAAACTCCAACACTAATCGTGATATAAAAATATATATAATAGTATATAATTGTGTGGTGTAGTTGTAGGCAAGCTACACTCTAAGGTAGAGCAAACAAAATTTAAAATTTTATTTGGGTTTTTATCTAGTCTCGACAAATGTCACTTTCGAGTGAGACTTGAAAGACGTTTGAGATAAAGTTTTTAAAAATTAATTTCATATTTTTATTCTCTTTACAAAATAGTAATTTTACTGGATTGGTGTTTTTTGGAACCTTCATCTCATGATGAGAAATGATAGATGGAGAGACAAAATTATAAGTGTAATAAATGAGGGTATGTAAAATTACTATTTTGTCTAATTCTTTTTTTTTATATTTGTATTAAAGTATAGGTAATTATAGGTGTATAAGTAGGGAAAAATTAGTAATTGTAAGAGAAAATGAGATGATGTTGTGAATGAGATGATGATGTGGATGAAATGAGATGAAGGTTCCAAAAAACACCAATCCATTACTGTTCATCCAATCCTAGGATGAGATTAAGATTGAATGAGATTGAATTATAATCATGTATCCCCAAACAGGCCCTAATTCTGGAGAAAAGAGGTTAAAACCATAGTATTGCCCAGAACCATTTGAATTCTTTCAAAACAGTCCCTAAAATCTCAAAAAAATACAGAAATAGTAGTTTTTAACAAAATTTATATCATTGGTTTCATTTCGAAAAGTATGTTCCAAATATGAAATTAATTTTTGAAAACTTTATCTCAAACGTCTTTCAAGTCTCACTCGAAAGTGGCATTTGTCGGGACTAGAGAAAAACCCAAATAAAATTTTAAATTTTGTTTGCTCCCAAAATTTAACCACAAGCTCAAAATGACTTCTAGATTCACTATATGATTTTATTCCAACCAAAGTACTAAGTCTAATATTTCATATAATATCTTGGGATATTACACACACACTCTCTCTCTCACACACACATACACACACATATACACATATATATACTAGAGGTTTTGCGTGCCCGATATACATGTAAAATTTAGAATTATAAAAAAATAAAAAAAGATTAATTTGATTATATTTTAAAATAATAAAAATATATAATCATGAAAAATAGTAGTTTCTTTTTTGAAAAAATATATACATGACTTAGGAGAGATTATGATTTTTGAATGTGAAGTAGTGGGTGAGAGAAAACTAATTTTTGCCCGCATGATGCACACATTTTTTCTTTTTATTTTTATTTGTAATATAAAAATAAGTGATTAATATCTTATATACGTATACTATACTATTATATATATTTTTTAGAGACAGACTACGTACCATAAGGTTTCTCACACATATGTATTATATTATTTTTTTGGTTAATACCATGGGTGTGTGTATATATATATATAATATAATAATATAATAGTATATTTTATTTTATAAATATATTATATTATATATATAATTTATATTAATTTACTTAAAAAAATTATTTTAGTCCTTGAAATTATACCAACTCAAAAAGTCAATACTTGAGTCATCAAAATATAAATTTTTTTATATATTAATGATCCTTCCTCTATTTTTCTCAATTATATTAACAATGAGAAAACTAGCAACCCGGTCCCTGAAATTTGGAGGCGCTGGCTGATAGGTCCCTGAATTATCAAAATTGTAAGAGCCGGTCCCTGAATTTTTAAAACGTCATACTAATATGTCCCTCCGTCATAAGGCCGTTATAAAGAAGCTGACGTGTACATAACAGACGCTGATGTGTCCCGTTATGTGTTGATGTGTCCCATTAAGTTCACGTCATCACTTGTTATCCTCAAACAAAAAAAAAATATGCCACGTCAGAAAAAAAAACGCCACATCAGATTTTCGCAGTT
Source organism: Chamaecrista fasciculata (assembly GCA_003254925.1). Taxonomy (NCBI): domain Eukaryota; kingdom Viridiplantae; phylum Streptophyta; class Magnoliopsida; order Fabales; family Fabaceae; genus Chamaecrista; species Chamaecrista fasciculata. The sequence goes on from QANZ01020434.1 coordinate 46,892, forward strand.
GCACTGATAGGTCCCTGGCCAAAACGCACGTTTTGGCCATTGTACTAATAGGTCTCTGACCCATTTTTATTTCATTATTCTCAACTCCCCATCTTTTTCATCATCTTCAATCATTTTAGTCCCAAATTCTCAAAATAAAATTGTAAAGTGTCCCAAAACTCTTCCAAAGATTCCAATTCAGTCCTTAAAAATATTAACAACCCTACAATCCTAAAACCTAAACCCTAAACACTAATCCCTAAATCCCAAACCCTAAAACCTTAAAAAAAAAGTCTAGTTGTACAATTAAGTCCCTGACCCAATCTTTTCCCATTATTCTCAATTCCCCCTCTTTTTTCATCATCTTCATTCATTTTAGTCTCAAATCCTCAAAATCCTAAACCCTAAACCCTAAACCCTAAAACCTAAAACTCTAAACCCCTAAACCCTAAACCCGCACAACCAAAACTCTAACTCCAAAACCCTAAAACCCTAAACTCCTAAAGCATAATTTTTTTTAATCCTCATCTTCCTAGATTAATTTTTTTTTTTAATTTTCATCTTCACCTTCCATTCAACTCATCTTCCATTCAAGTCATCTTCATCTTCATCTTTATCTTCGTGGTTGCAAAATTCATCTTCATCTACCCAAATTTTTTTCGGAGGGGGTCTCTCTTTCGCTTTCTCCGCCATCAAGTACATTAGATTCGACCAGAACATTTCAACTTCGAAATCTGATAAAATGTGTTAAATGAAACATAATGTGAGAGATGGTGAAATTAAGAATACAAGAAAATAAAATAAAAAATAAAGGAAACAAGATAATTCCCCAAATGTATAAATTAAGTAATTAAATAATTCCCCAAACGTATAAATTAAGTAATTAAATCAATAACCTCATAAGTAAATGGTGACTCAAATATAAGAGATAAAACCACCCATATAATAGGTACCATCCAAGGAAGTAAAATCAACAAGATAAAACCATCCATAGGTGGAATTAAATAATGAAATAAAATTAAGCACAATTTCTTAAATAAGAATCTTATAATTAACAAATAAGAAAATAATAATCCAAACAAGATATTTAAATTCTTAAAAGAAATTACAAAAGATAGATGATAAAACCACCATGATAAAGCTCCTAAGCTCTGGCATCTAAAAGAATCTCCTCCAGATTAAAAATTAGCTACTCATAAGAAGAATATTATCCCCAGATTAAAAAATCTCTATGAGAGCCCTTATAATAAAATATAACATATATATATATATATCGAAGAAGGAGGGAGATATGAGAATTGGCAAAGGAATATATGGAAAATGGGATGATGAACTTCTGCCTGGATGCTGTTATTTATAGGTGTAATTTTGTCCTTGCGTTGCGGTTGCGCCGGTGGGTCAATCACCGCACAAATTTTGACACAGACGTCAACTCGTTTTTTGTGCGCCACACCACTTGTTCCATGCGCCATGAGCCTTGTTTTTGTGCCACAGGAGCTGATTTTCCACTTTTGACCCTAGATTTTGATTTTCCCTTTCATTTTGGTCTTTCCCTTGTGATATTTGCTCAAAATATAGCCTGAAAACACTTCACAAGGTCGCATAATATCTCAAATTCAAAAGATAAAAATATATTAACATAAAACACGATAAACTTACACATTTTAGCCCAAATGTACAACTTTATGCACATAACCAAATTACTACATAACAATGTAAAATCATCCAAATATTATAATAAAATGCTTCAAAATGCCTTAATAAAACATAATAAAATATGGCTTGATCACTCACTTTCTGTTCCTCTGAATACTCTCAAAGATGATGACTAGATCAAGAGCTAGGGCTATGGTGAATGCTACCCCTGAGAAAGATCTGATTAGCCAACTTCCAGATGATATCATGTCTATTATAGTCTCAAAGCTGCCTATCAGTGAAGCCGTACGAACCAGTGTCCTCTCGAAGTGATAGAATCCGATATGGCGCTACACGCGCCGCCTTGAGGTTGATGGAAAGTGTACCATTTTGCCACTATCTCAGAAGCATAACCAAGAGGGTGCAAGAGATCCTAATTTTGCGCTTAGCAAAGCCTTGAAAAATGAGCCAAAGAATTATAGATTTAGGGTTTTGCTTTTGTTGGCTCGCTATTTCGGTGTCCTAGAAAGTTTTCATTTAGGACATTTTCCTTATAGTATTGCGTGTGGTGAGGTCTTATCATGGGTGAAGTTTGTCTTAAGAATAAAAAAGAGCTTAAGGATTTAAGCTTGCAGTATGAGTTTGTTGATTGGGACCAACATGAATTCTTTAGATCAACTAGAGTATGTTGAGAGGATGACAAAACTAGACTTCCCCTCGAGGATTTTCTCGAGTTTGTGGTCACTTAGGTTTATCAACTATACATTGTCCAATTCATCCTTGAGAGGAAATTTGGTTTCGTCATCCTTTCAATATATTCTAGCTGATCTAAAGAATTCATGTTGGTCCCAATATCAACAAACTCACACTTCAAGCTTAAATCATTAAGCCCTTTCATTATTCCCAGGACAAACTTCACCTACGATAAAACATCAGCAAAAGCAATACTATAAGGGAAATGAACTAAATGAAAACTTTCTAGGTCACCGAAATGGCAAGACAATAAAAGAAAAACTCTAAATCCATACCTCTTGAGCTCATTTTCAAGGCTTTTCCAAGCTCAGAACCAGGATCTCTTGCACCCTCTCGGTTCTGCTTCTAAGATAATGGCAAGATGGTACACTTTCCATCAACCTCAAGGTTACGCATGTAAGGCCATATCGAATTCAATTGCTTTAAGAGGACGTTGGTTTGTATGAGATCATCTGGAAGTTGGCTAATGAGATCTTGCTCAGGGGTAGCATTCTCCATAACCTTAGCTCTTGATCTAGTCATCATCGTCTTTGAGAGTATTTAGAAGAAGATAAAGTGAGAAATGTGAGAGACAATGAGAGTACTGTGATGAGGATGAAGGAGATAATTAAGAGTATTTATGATGAGAGAATGAGAGAGTTGGTCTAAGGAAACGGATGATGAGAGAAAAAAACGTTAGGAATGTACATGAATGCATAGTTGTGAAAACCGGATCGGGCCGACTGGTTAAACCGTGAATGGCAACTGGTCCGGTCCGAGCTAGCACGAAAACCGGACATGCAGCGAACCGGTCACAGACCGTTTAAACCGGCCGAGTTGAACAAAACCGGTTTGCATCCCATATCCAAAAAGAAAATTTGAGAAGAAGCAACCAGATCTGGTTCTCTACCAGATCTGAATAAAAAAGAGATCAGAAGCTCACGAAGAAGACAAAATACAAAAGATTTAGACCAAGAATGTTTGTGCGACCAAGAACGAGGAAGGCAAATGGAGATCACAGACGAAGAATTGCTAATTTGCTGCAGATGAAGAACATAGACGAAGAACAGATAAAAAACACAGATGAAGGGAAAGTGAATGTCTTGAAAAATGCAGAGATGATTAATAATGGAATAAAATACTTGCTATTTAGAATTGAAGAAATACTTGGGAAATGAAAAAATATTAAATGATGATTGATGGATACATCTCTTCAGCCTTGGAAAACGGAAATTAGACTTTTTTTGGTTGTATAATTGATTAGTCATTAAAGCTGATTTAATCTCATTTAAAATTGATTTAGTCTTATTTAATTAGGAAAATAGAGATTTTTAGAATAAAATAACTTAAATTATGATTAAATGATATCTTTAAAACATATTTTATAATTAAAATTTTATGTACTAAATGATTAATATTAATTATTAAATCTAATAGTATATTTTATTTATAGTATATAATTTTTTATTATTAAAAATTATATATTATATTATTAACGGTTGAACCCCGGTTGAACCAATGAACCTTGAACCAGTGCTTTAGTCAGTTCAATGTCCGGTCCGATTTTTAAAACCTTGCATGAATGACACAAGGGCAAAGCTCACGTGGTATACCACCTAACTCAATTATTATTATTATTTGGCTCTATATGTCATAATTTCTCTTAATACCATCACTTAGTTGTGGCATTACCATTTACCATTGATTTGATTATTACCACTTACCATCTCCGATTTTGAAAAACAGTTATAATTTTATTTTGGGCCATCAAACAATTATAATTTACAATGTATGTATATAATAGAATAAACTAACAATTCGATTTTTGAAAGATCACCGAGTTGAAAATTTGGTCCCTGAAAGATTGAAATACAAAGTTTTGTCCTTCAAAAGATTCAAATGGTATATTTTGTTAGTCCCTTAAAGAATCGAATGGTATACTTTTTAATCCATGAAAATGACTAACAAATATGGTGTTTAAATCTTTCAAAATTAAATTATGTATTTCAATCTTTTAGGGATCAAGTTGTTAAGTCGGTGTCACACCTGACATTCAATCTCAAACCAAAGATGGGTTCGAGAGTCATTTGAGTCGTGGGGAAGGTGTTAGGCACCACACAACACCCGTCTAAAGGACAATTACCCTAAGATACCTATCTCGAAATTAATTGGCCTTAAACTTTTAAAGTTAATCATCCCAAAAAGATAAAATACAATAAAAATAAAGTCACACACAACAAATAAATAAATAAAGAAATGACAAAGATAAAATAATAAAAGCGGAGCCGAAAAACAAAATAAATATTTACAAACGTTGGACTTGACTTAGGCGGAACCCAAAGCCTACGTACCCGGTTAGGGGATCAAAATTCACATAGTTCGGAAAACACACATAAGAAGAGAGGGAAATAAAGACTTACCCGGTTGCGAGAATAACCACCCAAGTCACACAATGAGACAGGTAGTAAATACGTACCTTGAATTTTCTCGTAAAAATCCATAGCATTAGGGTACCCTAAGGCAATCCTTCCAACAAAATAAAAGTAAAAAATATTCTATGGAATCCTATTTTAAAATTAAATCCATGATGCAAAAGAAGAGATGAAAAACATTTTTTTTTATTGAAGAGAAATTATAAATTTGATCCCCAAATGTCACAACAAAAATCGAGTTGATTGAATTGGTACAATTGATTTTTGTTGTGAAAAGTGGCGCAATGTTAAGAGTTAATATTGTGTGGAAAGGTTGTGTGGGATCAAGAATTGTTCTTGATCAAGGCGCCATCAAGTTCTTGGACATTCAAGAAAAGTTCTTGAATTAAAAGAACACCCGTAGATAAAGGTTCCGGATTCACTTGAGAAGTGAAGGAGGCTAGCACCTAGGCATCTCCAAACTGTTCGTGTGGATTACCGGCGGAGGAAGGACGCGTCAAGTGGACTTCTTGGGAACGCCCCGTTCAACTAAAGCGATTGAAACTCTGAGGTATACCACTTAACCAAAAGTTTTAAATTCAGCTAGCGGATCCGTTCGGGAATTCTTGGACCTGGGCGTTTATTGTTTCTTTAAAATTTTAATTTTACATGCTTCCGCTGCCTTAGGCGCCCTTGAATTCCCAACAACAACAACCCTAAATCATCTCCAGGAAAATGCCCAGATCACCTTCTCAGAAAACACAATCTCCATCTCCCTCCCAAATACCATATGCAACACCCTCTCTGAAGAATGGAAGCACGCACTCATCTTTGTCGTTCCAGAACAAATCGCACTTCCAGAAATATCGAAGACAAAGCGGCGTCGGATGTGGAATCTCAACGATACGGCAACGATAAAACATCTCGGGTTAAACCACTTTCTTCTCTCTAATATAGATCCAAGTGACAGGTTACGCATCCTCTCTTCTCCCCCTTGGTTTCTTGATAATTATCCTTTGCTGATTAGATCATGGTTACCAAATGTCTCCCCTGCTATTTCTGGTTGTTATACTTCTATCTGGGTTTCCCCTCCCCATCTCCCAATTGAATATATTTGCTCTGATGTTTTATCCTTAATAGGTAATTTGATTGGTAAAATTATTGCTTTAACCAGAATAATCTGAATAAATCTGTCCTTTCTGTGTCTAGAATCTGTGTTAAATTAGATATCCTAAAACCCCCCACCTTCATCTATTATCTTCAATGGCATCAAGATTTCTCTATTTTATGAACATCTTAGTGTTTTTGACTCAAATTTTTTTCAATGTAAGTTACCGTTACTCCCTACTGTTGGGAAATCCCGGAGCAAAACACGCAGCGGAAGCAAAAGCAAAATAAAAATTTAAATGCGCTGCCCAAGATTTCCCACCCGAGATCCGCTAGTTGAATTTAAAACCCGTTAGATAAGTGGTATACCTCAAAGTTTCAATCGGCTTGGTTGTACTTAGGCGATTTCGAGAAGTCCACTATCAGCGTCCTTCCTCCACCGGTGATCCACACGAACAGTTTGTCGGGCACCAAGGTACTAGCCTTCTGTTCTTTTCACCAAAAGAACCAGGGAACTGAATCTACAGAGTTTTTGATTCAAGAACTCCTTCTTGAACCAAATTGATGGTGGCGCAAAAGTGCAGAAGACAACAACAAAACTCTTTTTGTTTTTCTTCTCTCAAAAACCTAAAGATAGAACAATTCGAATTTTCACTAATTCTTTAGGAAAATCGAATTTTCTCTCTCTAGCTATGGAGGTGGCGATTTTTCTCTCTCTCTACAAGGAGGAAGACAAAATTGCACTTGTGAATTAGGTTTAGGCTAGGCGACTTTTAGACTATATAATTACCAAAATTATAGAGTTTTGTAATTATAAAATCATGATATTACAATAATATCATATTTTATGACTTTGAATATCTAATTAAAATATTACCATAATATTTTAATTCAAATTCAAATTGCTATCTTGGAGAATCAAATGGAAGATCAAATCTTCCCTTGGGTCCCACTAGATAGGCGCCTAACTC
>QANZ01020434.1:55345-119163 GCA_003254925.1 Chamaecrista fasciculata
TGATATTAAGATATCATAATCTTATGGTTTGATAATTATATGATTTTAGGGTTTCCTAAAATTATAATTATCAAAGTCCCCAAACCCTATAAATAAGAAGCCATAAAGTCGACTTTCAAAGGAGACTTAGAGAAGAATTGGATTCTTTGATAAGTGAGAGATAACACACAAGAATTGGATTCTTGAGAGTGAAATCACAAAAGGGTGAGAGCCTCATGCACATAGATAAAGTCGACTTAGCCTAGCTCTACACAAAGGAGAAATTCAATTTTGCCTTTGAGGAGAGAGAGAGAGAGAAAATCGCATCCTTGCTTTCCTAGAGAGAGAAAGTGGCGCACAATATTGAGAGTTAATATTGTGTGACAAGGTTGTGTGGGATCAAGAAGAGTTCTTGATCGAGGCGCCAAGAGTTCTTGATAATTCAAGAAGAGTTCTTGAATTAAAGAACACCCGTAGATAAAGGTTCCGGATTCACTTGAGAAGTGAAGGAGGCTAGCACCTAGGCATCTCCAAACTGTTCGTGTGGATTACCGGCGGAGGAAGGACGCGTCACGTGGACTTCTAGGAAACGCCCCGTTCAACTAAACGATTGAAACTCGTGAGGTATACCACTTAACCAAAAAGTTTTAAATTCAGCTAGCGGATCCGTTCGGGAATTCTAGGACCTGGGCGTTTAAAGTTTTTAATTTACTGTTTTTCATGCTTCCGCTGCCTTAGGCGCCCTTGAATTCCCAACACTATTAACCATTTAACAATTATTATATATATATTTAAACTTGTCCTACAAATTTAAATATATCACAACTGTAGATTACATAAGACAAGACTTAATGTCCCAGACATTTTGCTATGCCTTAAATTGTGTCACCGGAGTGACCCACAAATTAACCCTAATTCGTGTCCCTTTAAGCGGTGTCCTGATCCTGCTCATGTGTGACCCAGCAGGCCTCACGTGAAGTTGGCAGCAAGCCATCTCTATGACTTACAAGTCGTGAGCGGACTCTAGCAAGCCATCACGACTACCCAAAACACGTGAGTTATCGTTTTTACCAAAACCGACTTAACCTTAGTACCACCTTGTCAAAGACCCTATTGTCACACGATATCTTGGTCATGGATTAGGCACAGGAAAGTCATCCATAATCCAAACCTCAACTTTCTCCATTTCTTGAGTAAGTCCCAAATCCCAGCGTGGCCACGCATTTCCTTGGACAGACTCATCGAGGGCGCCAGTTAGATATCTCTCATTTAATGAGGGACAAAATCCCATTTTGGCCAATCCACATTCCTCAGCACGGCAATCAACCGAACCCGTACTTAGCCCTTATGGCTACCCTGCTACGGGCAACGTTAGACTAAGCCAAAGTCTGACAACTACAACGCCGGAATAATGATGACCTCAGGTCTAAGGCGTCGTGACAGGCGTACAGGAGAGGCAAGTTGATGGCTAAACCCATGCAGGACTCTCCGGGTCAGTCCAGCAACTCGTAACCCTTTACGTAATTGCACCATGACTCTCGTTCCAGCATCTAGTGCATGTATCTCTATGCACCGAGGTCATGCTGGTCTTAGTTCATTTTCGCTCCCACGAAAACAATCGACCAGGGACAGATTTAGATTAATTATCCCATAATTAATCATGGATGCTATCATAGTAAACATGCTAATAATATGATAACCATTAATTTATCTCCATAAATTAATCAATATGTTCAAAACATATTCTCAAAATGATTGGCCCTAGGGCACAATCTCCAACACCTACACCTCCCTTGTTTCCCACTGCTTCTTTCAAATCCCCTAATAAACCCCTTTTCCCTCTCTTTCGTGACCTACTCACTAAAAACAAAAAAATCTTAAAAGATCAGACTTTTAATTATAGATCCTTTAACCCAAAACAAACAGCTTTAACCAGTCCTTCAAAGAAAACTATATCCCCTTCTTCCACCTCTCAGAAAACTGCAAAAAGACAACTGTCCTTAGATAAAAAAGCTAAATACAAAAAGACAACACATATCCACCTTATACCTAAACATCTAAAAGCAAAAAGCACTTCTTCCTCCTTTGAGCTTACCTCGTACAAACCTCCACCTCCTGCTACAAAACTCTTAACCTTAACTTATCATAACAACAAAGATGCTCCCTCTCATCCATCTATATCCTCAAATCCTCTTTCATCCCCCCGACCTCACCAACCATCACCAAACAACTCTCTTCTCATACAAACCATTCCCCCATGCATTCTATGTCCCTGAATCTTACCCCTTTAGAGAAAGACTTCGAAAGTCAACTCTCTCCCCCTCTACTCGAAGTTGTTTTAGATCTCAACCCTTCAAAAGTATACATCTCTGATTCTTCTTCTGCCCCTAGCCATTGCAACCCTAATGATCTTAAAAAAACACTCTCTTCAACTTCTCTTTTTAAACCAATGCACCCCACCCTCCAAAACACAAACCTGAACCTCCCTCTAGTTAAATCCTTTTTACCCTCCTCTTCAAATACACACGTCGAATCTCCCAGCCAACAACACCTTCCACCCCAACAACATGCCTCCCAACAGCATCCCCATCCCAACACACCACCAGTAACCAACCCAACTCCATCATCCCTAATCTTCCCCCTTCCCCTACCTCCCAAAATCTTTCAATTTCCACCACTGTCACCAAATACACAAAACCTCTAAAAGCCAGTATCCCTTCTCATCATACCTATCCGCTGGCCACTTGCAACCAACATGATAACACACAACAATCCACCACCCCAAGACCCAAATCTTGACTTGGGAACCACCACACCTCCTTCTTCTCCCCATATCAACCCAACCTTTTTTACCATGAATATCCTCTCATGGAATATTAGAGGAGCTGCCAACTCCGATTTTAGAAGAGCTTTCCGTGATCATCAACAAAAATTCTCCCCTGACATTGTAATTCTCACAGAAACTCGCCTTAGTGGACATAGGGCACAAACCATTCTCTCCTCCCTTGGCTATGACAACTACATAAAGATTGATGCTATAGGCTTCTCTAGTGGCATATGGGTTCTTTGGCATCCTCACATTGTCACCATAGAACCCCTTGCTTCTTCCTTCCACGAGCTTCATTGCAAAGTGAAGATAAAAAACTCTTTCTTTATTTTATATGCTATTTATGCTAGTCCTACTTATGATTTACGTAAAAATCTTTGGAATAGTCTCTCTTTATCCTTTAAAGACTTTTCTCTTCCTTGGCTTATCATGGGAGAGTTCAATGATATAGCCTCTTCAAAAGAAAAATTTGGAGGCAAACCACCAAACCTTAACAAAATGTTACTCTTTAATCATTTTCTTAACTCTTGTAATCTTGTTGATCTAGGTTTCACTGGCCCTCTCTTTACCTGGACAAATAATAGAGAACATGGTAAAACTATTAGAACTAGGATAGATCGTTGCCATGCAAATCCTTCTTGGATCCAACTCTTTCCTAAATCAATTGTTTCTCACCTCCCACACACTTATCCTGATCAGTGCCCTATTCTTCTCAATATTTTTAATGACTACAAACCCCCCCCCCCCCCCCCCNCCCCCCCCCCCCCCCCCAATAATTTTTTCCGCCTAGAATCCTTTTGGTTAAACCATCCAACCTTCCCTGACCTCCTCAAAACTTTCTGGAAGAATGACCTTAATGACATAAATGACAATATCTCCACAATTAAAAAAGAAATAAAAACTTGGAGTCTTAAACACTTTAAAAATATCTTCTATGAAAAAAAAAACAGCTTTACCAAAGAATTCTGGGACTTCAAAAAATCTTGTGCACGAACCCTTCACCTCAACACCTTAACCTTGAAAAAAACCTTCAATCAAAACTTCTTGATATTCTTAAGCTTGAAGAAGAATTGTGGCATATGAGATATAGGATAAATTGGATCACACTAGGTGATAAAAACACTAAATTCTTTCATCAAAACACTATTATCCGTAGAAAGAATAACAACTTTCTTTGTCTCACTAGAGAAGATGGCTCCCTATCTTGGGACCAAAATGAAATCATCAATTCCATCTTTATTTATTTTAAGAGCATCTATTCTTACTCTTCCACCCCTGCCTATCAACCACTCCCCTTTTACAACTACCCCTACTTGAACGATACTCAAAAATCTTCTCTGACTCTTCCGCCAACTGATCTTGAAATAAAATTGGCTTGTTTTGACCTGCATCCTCTTAAGACTCCTGGAGAAGATGGTCTCCATGCTATCTTCAACCAAAAAACCTGGGATATCATTAAGGATCAAGTTCTTTCTATTATTAAAAACATCTTTCTTTCTTGGACCCTACCTGACTCTTGGGGCAATACTACTCTTTGCCTGATTCCAAAAATTAAAAATGCTTCTAAGCCTTCTCATCTTCGGCCACCTTTGCCTTACTCATTATAAAATTCTTGGAAAACTGCTCTCCAACCGCCTCAAACCTCTGCTTTCCACCCTTATCTCCCCTTTTCAAGGAGCCTTTCAAAAAGGTAAACATACAAATGACCTTTTCATTACTGCTCATGAAATTATGCACTCAATGCATCATTCAAAATCTAAATCTAGCTCGATGATCATCAAACTAGATATAACTAAAGCTTTTGACACCATCTCTTGGAATTTTATCCTTGATATGCTCACTCAATTCAACTTCCCTCGTGAATGGATTTCTCTTTTTAAAACTATCTTTGACTCTTTTGTCTATACTCCTATTATTAATGGTAACAAACTCCCTTCTTTTAAACCCCATAGAGGTATTAGGCAAGGGGACCCAATTTCCCCCTATCTTTTCATTCTGGCTATGGAATTCCTAAATCACTCAATCCTTCATGAAGTCCAAAACAAAAATTGGCAACCCTTCACCTTTAAAAATAACAATAGTGGCATCAAATTCTCCCACCTTTTCTTTGTTGATGATATACTTCTTTTTGCCAAGGCAACAAAGAAAAATATCTCTTCAATTTAATCTTGTCTCAAAAAATTCTCTGACTTCTCTAATCTTAATATCAACCTTGATAAATCAAAACTTTGGCTCTCAAACACTGTGCCCTTGTCTTTTAAAACTTTTGTTGAGACTTCTCTTAATGTACCTTCCTCCTCCACTCTGGGAAATTACCTTGGTCTCCCCCTCAAGCCAAACTATAAAAAATCTGATTTTACCTTCATTTTTAACAACCTTAATAATAAACTTCAGGGTTGGAAACGTAATACCCTACCTATGGCTGGTAGGATTCAACTCATTAACTCCACCCTTTCGGCAATCTCTTCTCATTCTATGTAATCTTTCTCCCTTCCCATCTCTTTTCGAAATAAAATTGACTCTATTAATCGAAATTTCCTCTGGGGACATGATGAGAATACTAAAAAACTACATCATATTAACTGGGACACTATTGCTAAACCTAAATCTCATGGTGGTCTTGGGATTAGGAAAGCAAATCACGTTAATGCTTCCTTTATGGCCAAGCTTAAATGGAATGTCCTCTCAAACAGTAAAAATCTTTCTGCATCTGTCCTTAGACTAAAATATGGAGATAACTTAGAAAAAAAAAGCAACACTGTAGATCCTTTATAAGACGTAGCATTGAGAAAGATAATGATATTCTTAAGAATAACACTATTTGGATTCTTGGTAATGGCCACTCTGTCAATTTTTGGAATGACAACTGGCTGCCCTGTGGCCCTCTTAGAAACACCATCTCTGGCCCCCTTCCTCAAAATGACAATCTTTGTACTGTTTCTTCTTACAAAAATCAACAGGGCAATTTAGACTTCTCTCTTCTTCCTTTTACCTTACCCCGGGACATCATTAACCATATTCTTGGTACCCCCTTTGACTTTACAAACACTATCCCTGACTTTCTCTCCTGGTCCCAAACAAGTAACGGTATCTTTTCTTCTTCTTCTACATATATCATAATTTTCAAAAATCAACCTTCTCTTGATTTAAATTGGATTTGGAAGTCGCATCTCTCTCCCCGCTTCTCTCTCTTTACTTGGGAGTTATATCATAATGCTATTCCTACGAATCAAAATCTGTTTTACAAAAATTGTGCTCCAAATCCAAACTGTATTCTTTGTCAAAATGCCATTGAAGATTTAGATCATCTCTTCAAATCTTGCCCAAAAACAAACCTTATTTGGAATCTTCTGTCTCTCTTTGATTTAAATAGACATTTACTCTTTCTAGATTGGCTTAAATTTCACTGCAATCAAAAAAAAAGTTCAAATTCAACATACCTTCGAATTCTTTCTTTCAAGTTCTGCTTAGGGATATCTAGATTGCTAGGAACAATCTTCTTTTCAATAAAAAGCCCTTCCAACCATCCTCTATCATTAATCATAGCCTCACCGAAGTTGTTGAATTTTTTTATTTGGCTTCTCCCTCTTCTCCCACCCCTTCAACTATTGTCTCTCATATTAGATGGATAAAACCTGTTTCTCCTTTTTTTAAACTTAACTGTGATGGAACTGCAAAGGATAACTTATTGGGTGCTGGAGGGATTATTAGAGATCATAATGGTAACTGGTTTTCATGATTCTCAGCCTTTTTGGGTTCTGGAAACATCATTAAAGCTGAAATTTGGAGTATCCTACATGGTCTTAAGCTTGCCAATCACCTCGGAATCACCCATCTCATTGTTGAAACTGATTCATCCCATGCGGTCAAGCTTTTAACGGATACAAATGTCTCATCTCACCATTGTCTCTTCTCTTTAATTCATAATTGCAGATGTTACCTGCATCTTTTTGAAGAAGCAAAAGTTCAACATGCTTTCAGGGAAGCAAACCAGCCTGCTGACCTCCTTGCAAACTGGGGCCGAGACTCTTCATGCCCTATGACTATCTTTACTTCAATGTCTTCCTTTATTTCCTTATCTTGCTTTTATGATTCTATGCATTTTTCTTTTCCAAGGACTTGTAATGTTAGCAACTGTGTTGCTAACAGTAGCTCTTCTTGTATAATGTGAGAACTGTTATACAACCTATGTTACTTTCTTACTTTTAATGAATTTCGTTTATTATCAAAAAAAAAAAAAAAGAAAACTTTCAATGGCTTCAAGTAGACACTTAGGGTTTGCTAGAAAGATTATCTTCTTTTTTTTTTAAACTAATAATGAGTTTTTAAAAGGTAAAACACACATAACCCTCTTCATAAAGAACATCGAGCTTGACATATTGATTGTTGTATATGTTGATAACATTATATTTGGCTCCATTAATAAATATTTGTGAAAGTAATTTTCTAAATTAATGACTAATGAATTCGACATTAATATGATGGGGAAAATGAATTTCTTTCTTGGATTTCAAGTTAAACAATGAAAAGAAGATATTTTCATGTCACATGCCGAATATACAAAGGAGCAATTGAAGATATTCAAAATGAAAAAAGCTAAGGTGGCAGCACTACACCCATTAGCTTATTAATCAAGTAAATTTTCTTTGAGAGAAATTATAAGGGATCGGAGGAATTGTATACATTAATTCCATCATATCTATACTATTATATATGTTTGAGAACTCTTCTAATCGTTAAAAATAATTTAACTAAAAATTATAATACAAAAAATAAATATGTGAATCATGGTGATTGGCTAATTGCATTAATAAGAGAGAGAGTAGTAGATGTGATTAAGTAACTTCCTATGATTTTAAATTAAAAAAATTACAATTACAATAAAATAAAAATTATAAAAAATTAAATTTTATTGTAAAATATAATAAACTAATTTTTTAAAATTAGTATAATTATAAAATTCAAATTAATCTTTTCATGCCCTTAGCACACTAGTATATATACATTTGAGTTTATAAGTCAAGAGGAGGTGATGCCCTAAGCACACTAGTATATATACATTAGAGTTTATAACTCTCAAGAAGAGGAGGTGATGATGGAAAGAAAGCAAGTAAATTTAGTCAACTTAATTATATAATAGACTACATATGTACTCATCGATATCATAATCATAAGTTTAGACTATTTACATTAAGGTTCTAACTTATAACTAATCATCATCATCCCCATATCATCTCTCTAGGTTAATTAATTATATTATAAAGAGAGAGATGCATGCAGCTACCATGCCTCCTTTAAAGTCATAAGCAAATAAATAAAAAGAAACTAAAACCAAAGTGAGATAGAAAGAAAGAGAGAGAGAGATTGATACAAAGCAAAAGTACTCTACTAGACAATAAAGCAAGCTCGTGACTGTAACAACTAACAACAATAATAATAATATATCACAAGAAAGTAATAATAAAGGAAACGCGTGCATGCATGCGTGCCCATATATCATGCATGCTCGCCATATATATCCATATATATATATATATGCTAATTATATTAATTAATTAATTAACTAATTAAAGTTCTCACTTGTCTCTAACTAATAACCTAGCATGACCATAAGGACTCTCCCATATTGTCCATGGCAAAAAAGGACTTGGAAGAATTAAGCTTGCTTGATGATGAAGGAGAAGACAATAAGGTGTTGTGATGATGATGATGATTATCTATAGGAAGAGACGACGTCGTTGAGGATGATGATGGGAATTGATGATGATGATGATGATTATGGGTGATTGATGATCTCATGTGGACAACTTCAGCTTGAGCTAAAGCCAATTGGGTTTGAAGCACATCAACTTGTTGTTGAAGAGAAGATATGGCTCCAACACAACCATAAACAGGATCTCTCACTCTTGCGTTTGCTTCATATACCATTGAACTCACCGCATCACTTCGTTGATGCTCCGGTAGTTCCTGCAACATGTCGTCTTTTAAGTGACTTGTATTCAGTTCATTTTTAGTTCATTTTTATTGTTAAAGTTATTTATGTTTTACCAGTAGGATAATGAATTAAGTATTCGATTCTTTCTCCTATTAGGTAAAATTTATTAATCCTTAGGTGTGAGATACAAATAAACACATTAATAATAAAATTGAAGAGATAAATGATGAGGGTGTGCTTCATTATTAGTCATCATTGTAAACTCTAATTTAAGTTTTAATTTGTTCATTGTATAATAAAAATTGTTCATTCCTTTTTTATTTCATTTAATTAAGTGAATTTTTTAAATAAAGTTAACCTTTATATATGCACTCAAATTACATGATCTATTTTTAAAATTTAAAGTCCATCTCTCACTAAAGTATGTGTACTTATTTATTTATTTGTATAATTACAATGCATCTCTCACCCATATGTTTTATAGTCTAAGTAAAAGTTAATTCTTGTTTAAACTCGTAGATCTCAAAGGTAAAGTTCTCCCAATAAGAATATATACAGACTACAGTTGACAAGACTTAAATATATAGGACTTACCACTCTAACTAATTAATTACTTGTAACTCTTAATTAATAATCATGATTACTAGCTAGTACTGATAAATGGTTTTCTAGGTAAAAATTTTAAGATGATACCCATTCTTGTGATCAAATCACATTTTATATTTGTTTAATTATTTTTATATATTAAAAATTGTACGTAAGTTTCGTCCGTAATATAAAAATTAACTCTGGACCTACAACTTTATCTTTAAAAAAAAATTGAACTAACAAACATCTCATATTCGGTGTTTAACTAAATTAGGACAAACCAAAACTCTTTATTCTTTTTTTTTCTTTTAATACTTAAATTAAAGTATAATAAGACAAGAAGTGGAGAAAGTAAGTTTCAGGTGGAGGCTATTGTTGACCTAATGGCGTAGACATGAAGCTTTTAAGAAATTTCAAAGTGTTATGATGATGAAAATTGAAAAACAAGAGAGGTTGTTAATTACTTGTTTGTTTGTATTAATTAAACAGTAAATCACTCTTGATTAATTAGTCAAAAAGGTCCTATGTATTTTTAACAAGGAGTTGGTTTCTTTTAGAGGACAAAGAAATTAATACATAATTTGACTATATAGAGAGAACATAAGACAGCATCAAAATCATAATGTCTAATAAATGTGTTTGAAAATTAAAGTTAATGTACCGTGCAATCATTTTTCTTGGTTGAATGCTAGCTAGAATTTTTTTTATTGATTATTCAGTAGCCTATTAATTAAGAGTTAATATAATTTGTTGTTAAGATTAATTAATTGGCTAAAAAAGTTGCTATATTCAATGTTAATTATACTTTTACACATTTTTATCTCCAAAAGTATGTAATAAAATATTTTAATATTTTTATCTCTAAAAATTGATTGTAAAAAATTAAAAAAAAAAATTAAAATATATATATTGATTCTATAACTCTTTAAAGATTAAATAATATAATTAAACTTAAAAAAATGACATCTACTCTTTTATTTTTTTTAGAGCTTGCCTAAAATATGGACGATGATACTTGTCTATGCTTGAAATTAGCCTGAACACAATATTCATTTGCTAACTCTATGTCTTAAGCTAAAACAGAAATTGAGAAGAAAGACTTTTTTGTTTTAATTTCCTAAACTAATACTACTCCTAATATTATGTCATGGACATGTCATGCTTACGGAATAATTAATAACACTTTTAAAATTTTATATATGGATTTGCTTGATAAAACATCTCTATCTAGGGAATCAACCACTCTTTAATTTTGGACATATATCAAAATGCCGTCTCTATCAATGTAACCCATGATTTTAAAGACAGAAAAGAAAAGAAAAGATGAAAAAAGATGAACATGCATGTCAATAATAATAATAATACTTAATTTTTCTCTGAAATTGAATTGAAAAATAATGAGCCCAAGAATGAAATGAAAGCATGCAAGTGGGGTGTGTGGTCATAAAGGTAGAAGTTGAACAAATTGAAATATAAATAATAATAACCATGTAAGCCTCATCGTTTTATTACTTTAACCTCTTTTCACACTTATATATTATTATGAGCTTCAAGAAATAGTAAAGCTAATTTATACGTACCTAATACTGTATTCTCTCTTTTATATGTGCTAAGGAATCATTTGGAGACTGGAGTAATGTTATCTTACTTTAATAAAGAAGATTAGGAATTATATATATATATATATATATATACTTAATTTAGGGTGGGACCTAGGGACCTTCAACTGTAAATAACCACTATAACGGAAGTAAAGGTGGAAAGTGGAAACAGAAAAACAAAGATAATTCAGGCCAAAAAAAAAAAAAGAAAAACAAAGATAATTCTCTCTCCCTTTCTCTCCATTTTGTCCCATCCTAGCCATTAAATGCATCTAATGGCTTCAGCTTTGGCCACGTCACCAAAAATGCAAGCACACAACTTAAAATAATTAAAATGATGAGTTTTGCTTTAATTTTTCACTAAACTCATGCATTTTGCATCCAAAAGCTTATTCTTCTTCTATTCTTCATTCTTGCAACTCTAATATTAGATCTTATTATAAAATTGTCCAGATTTCATATTGCTCAAGCATTAAGTTAATAATGTGTATTAACTTGCAAAATCATTAACTTAATAGTTTAATATTACTTTCTTAATCAAACTCCACTCATATATAATAAAAAGTTTAAAGAGTTATTTTAGTCCTAAATGTATACCTTAATGTTCAGTTTGGTCCTTTATATTTAAAAATGTTCAAATTGATTCTAAATGTTGGCAAAATATTTCACTTTAGTCATAAACTATTGAATATATATTAACATATTTCTCTTAATTCAAGTTCGAATGTGACGAGTTCTGTGCTACGTATTGTTTTCAAATAATATTTTTTCTATCCAGTTGGGACCGTCAGCAAACAAGGTCAAATTGGTCTCGAAAGTAGACCACTCATTTTATAGTCAAATAAACAAAATTGATCATATCTAGTTGTGCTACGTATTGATCAATTTAGTTTGTTTGACTATAAAACGAGTGGTCTATTGGCGAGACTGATTTGACCTTGTTTGCTTACAGTCCCAACTGGATAGAAAAATACTATTTCAAAACAATACGTAGCACAAAACTCATCACATTTGAACTTGAAGTAAGAGAAATATATATGGTCATATATATTCAATAGTTTAAGACTAAAATGAAATATTTTGCCAACATTTAGAATCAATTTGAACATTTCTAAATATAAAGGACCAAAATAAACATTAAGGCATACATTTAGGACTAAAATAACTCTTTGAACTTTTTATTATATATGAGTGGAGTTTGATTAAGAAAGTAATATTAAACTATTAAGTTAATGATTTTGCAAGTTAATACACATTATCAACTTAATGCTTGAGCAATATGAAATCTGGACAATTTTATAATAAGATCTAATATTAGAGTTGCAAGAATGAAGAATAGAAGAAGAATAAGCTTTTGGATGCAAAATGCATGAGTTTAGTGAAAAAATAAAGCAAAACTCATCATTTTAATTATTTGAAGTTCTGTGCTTGCATTTTTGTGACGTGGCCAAAGCTGAAGCCATTAGATGCATTTAATGGCTAGGATGGGACAAAATGGAGAGAAAGGGAGAGAGATTCCACGGGAGAGGATCCATTCCCATAATTATGACCTATATTTACTTTTCCTAAGATGTATTTTTTTTCTTTTTGGACAAAATATTATATTGATTAAAGTATTCTCTTGCTACTACATCTTTATTTACTCATTTAGTTCTTATAATTTGATTACTTTAATTAATTTAATTCATATAAATAATTTTGAAATTTTGGTGCTTGTTATTAAACTTGTGTTATCAAGTTGTTATACTTTATAATATATATAGTCAATTTTATGTGATTTTTAATATTTTAAATACATGATTTATAATTTTATACTAACAAATAAAGATGTAATTTAAGTAGTATTGAAGTTAAATTATATGCATGCATGTATCATGTATGATATGTATGATGTGACTTAATTGAATAAATGAACTCAAATTATTAGTCATACTTATTTAAAGTGTACAGAAGATGAACATGACATGATTTTGGCCGCCCCTAATGAATTTAGCATATTAGAGGGCTAATAATGACAATGAATAAAGAAAAAAATATAATTGAAAAATTGATCAAACTATGGGGACAAAAAAGTAATTGAAAACATTATATTTTACATGAAAGATTATCTATTACGGAACTAAGTAATTGACAGAGTCAAGACATAAACATAGCTATATATATAATATGTGTGTGTGTGTGTGTTTGTAGCTAGCTCTTCAATTTGACATTTGGCCGAAAAAAAAGAAAAAAAAATGCTCTTCAATTTGACAAATTAAATTAGAATCTAAATCTTGAAGCTAATTAAGTAAGATTCCCTATTTATCTGCAGAGAAAATTTATTATTTAGTCATTAAGTCAATTAATTAGTTTTTAAATAATTGAAATATTTGATTTGGTCTATGAATTATTTCAATTTCTAACTATTTGATCTTTAATGACAATTCAGTTCCTATGTTTGAACTGATTTTATATTTTTTAATTCTTGAATATGTACCAAATTAATATTTTTGTGTCCTTAAATTTGTTCTAAATTTTTATTTTTTTGTCCTTGAATTTAACGCAAGGACTAAATCATTGACAATTGTAATGATTAAGGGATTGAGTATATTTGGATTATTCAAGGATTGATTAATTGACTCGGTGTAAATTCATGAACCAAATAGTATGTCTTTTCATTTTTAAAAATGGGATTTTTTGTTAAAATATAATTTTTCACCTTTTGACTGGCTAGAAAAATAATTAAATGGTAAAAAAAATTTCTACTTATTACACTATAAATTGACATATACAACGTAAAATTATTCTATAGAAGAAATTCTCACTTATCTCTTTCCTCTTGTTTAATTAAAAGTAAAAGGCCAAGGTGCATTTTGGTTCCATAACTTTTGCTTAGGTCTCAATTTGATCCCATAACCTTTTTTTGTTGCATTTTTAGTTCCATAACTTTTCCCATATCTTTCGGTCAAGTTGCATAATTTGTCTCAATCTCTTTGAGTCAAGTGCAAAATTGGTCTCATATTTTTAGGTCAGGTGGGATTGATGGTAGAAATTTTTGCAAAGATATGGGACTAATTTTGTACCCTGGCCAAAATATATGGGACCAAATATGACATGAGACCAAATATGCAACATGAGCAAAAAATATAGGACCAAAAGTGCAATAGAAAAACTTATGAGACTAAATTGAGACCTAGGCAAAAATTACGGGACCAAAAGTACACTTTAACTAAAGTAAAATTGTAATTAAGCATAACCCTTTCTGCTTAGAGTATAGTCAATTATATTCCAGTAGTTAACTTTTGCCAAACACACAATACACACACACATACACATCAATATTGTGTTCTTCCTGTGTGATCAAACCAAAACTCCAAATACCGATTCATTAGGAATAAAGATTCGAAAAATTAATCCATTATTATTAATTTTCGTTACTGAAAATACCTCACTACCCTAAAAAATATATATAAACTAAAAGTTCTTTCTTTCTTTTCTTCTGAAAATGACTTGAACCTATAAAATAATATTAATTGTATAGTCATATATACTCTATATATATATAGTACAACAAAAAGAAAATCTTAAAATATATCATGCGCGTGCATACATGATAGAGCATGATAGGGATAGCTAGGAGAAGACGAGTGCATACATATACATACATATGCTATATGAGAAACATAATTAAGAGTTAATTAATTAATTATTAAATAATGAAAGAAATTAATTACCTGTAACATTTTGTTGACATTGCTAGCCCCAAAAACCTTATGAACACTTGCAAATTTGTGAGGTTCATCAGCTGGAAAATAAGGAGCAAACACACAATCTTGAGCACATCTTCTTCTCAAAAGCTTGCATGCTGCACATGGTGACATTGCACCTTGCTTTGATCTCCCACCTTCCTTCATTCTTCTTCTTATTCCAATTAATTACTTCTTTAAGTAATAATCAAGCGTGTATATATATACATATACAGATTTAATTACTTGTAATATTATGAGAGAATTAAGAATGGATGTATATGAAGAAGGAAGGAAGGAATTGAAAGAGGAAAAAGGAAGAAGAGTATATAGAGATATATAATATGAATATAGGATATAGATGGATGTGAGAGTAGGTGTGGTTGGATTTTATATACAGAAAAATTAATGTGTTTTGTAGCAAATCTTGAAAGGGTCCCACAAAAGAAGGGCCATAGATTTTGCTGGAAAGAAAAAACATCCTTCTTGATAAGATCTTTAGCCCCACCGTACCCCTACCTTCATAATATTTATTTTTGCCTGCCCTTTCTTTTTCTTTTTTTATTTTTAAAGATATCCGTACTTTTTATCTTAATTATTTTTTTTAGTTGTCCACTTAAAGTCTATTTGGCTTGTGTGGAAGAGTTACCCAACAAGAAATAAATATAACAAGAATAACTATGTATTCACAAGGTCTCAAATTAAACGAGACTTTACTTGAATGATACCATGCTACTTATTTATTACTTGGAAGAATCCATGGTTGATTTTCACCTAATTATGTAAAGCTAAAGTAAAATTTAGGTTTATTATCTTTGGGTAGATTGCAATTCAGTCATTTAATTTTTTTTGTTGCAATTTTAATTTTTTGAGTTTTCAAAAGTTTCAATCTTTGGTTCTAATTAATGACCGAAAGTAATCGTATCTTTTTCATTTCAAGTTTAATTGTGACGACGAGTCCCGATATACATGTTTCTTTTAACAAGTCATTTTTTTGTCTAGTTGGGACTGTCGACAAACAAAGTCAAATTAGACTCTGAAGTGGACCATTCGTTTCATAATCAATTGAGTAAAATTAGTCTTATCTCTCTCGTTTTAAGTTCGATTGCGATGAGTTTGGAGTTACAAGTTACTTTTGACAAATCATTTTTTTTGCCCAGTTGTAACCACCAACAAACAAGGTCATATCGAGTCTGAAAATGATTTTCCACAAATTTTCACTTTTTGGTTCCAAAACCACTTTCATGCTTGATTTGACTCCACTTATTGATGGTTTTAACCGGATAGAAAAATGACTTTTCAAGAGTAACTTATAGCTCTAAACTCATCGTAATCAGACTTTTGGAAAGAGAGATATATGACCAATTTTATCCGTTCAACTATGAAACGAGCAACACACTTTTGAAGCTCAATTTAACCTTGTTTGCTAACGGCTTCAACTAAAAAAATAAAAGACTCATCAAAAGCAACATATAACTCGGAACTCATTGCTTTCACTTTTTTTAGGTAAACTATTGGTTTCCCTCGTCTATTTGTGTAATGGTTTAAACGAAGATTACATATGAGCCAGTGAGTGAATAGTATATAGTTTAAAGCCCTCCCAACAATGTCGATTATAGGGATTGAATTTGGGTCCTTTCACCTAGCTAAGGTGTAGCTCACTAACCACTACACCAAATTATTTTTGGTATTGCTTTTGCGTTTGAAACTAGAGAGATATAACCAAATTTAGTCTTTGGGACCAATGAGTGATGAAACTTTTGGAAAATATGAAGGACCAAAATTGTAACAAAAAAATAAAAATGATTGAATTGCAACTTACTCGAAAGATAGAGGATCAAAATTGCAATTTGACTATTTTTTTATTTGTCCCGCAATTGTAATTAATTTTAATATTAATTAAGAAATTTCATATTGCATTCTTCCTTATTAATGTCTAGTGAAAACCTGCCAGGTTTCGGTCAAAAATAGTGGGAAATTAAATATTTGCTAGTCCCACACACAACTTAGATCCATATATGGTTTTTTGGGAGAAGCAATACAAGGGTTAATTCTGGCCAAAAAAAAAATACAAGGGTTAGTTAAATGTGGTATAGTTAATTAATAAAGTTAGTGTTTATATCTATAGTTTCAGAAAAAAAAAATTGCAGAGAGAAATTTTAAATTGAAGTAATTAATCGCAGTAAGAAACTAAGTACAATCTCAGGTTTTTTTTCTTTGGCCTCTAATTTTTCTCAGTTATTAGTTATAATGTATTGTATATTTTTTTGCTCCTTTTATCTTATAGAGTTTAAATTTCTTATCACATTTTATTAAAAAAGTATCCACTATTTTATCCCTCGTACTCCATAATTATAAAAGAATTTTAAAACGCATTTTGTAGTTTGTGAATTAAGGTGTTAAGATCTTAAAATAAAATATATTTTTAAAATAATATATCATTTTTATAACTAAAATATTTAAAATAACACAAACATTACTTGTTATTATTGCTTAATCTTTGTTAGGCTCAAGCTAAAGCCTAAACGTTGATAATATTGAAATAATTGGTAATTTTAGCTATAGAGATACATAGTACTTAACTGTACTGCCTTCCCTTCACAATCAAGTACAGTTAATCCAAAAGTGACATTTATTCTTCGCACTTTCTTTGTTCCTCAGGATCTTTATAAGAACATGTTAAATATATATATATATATATATGGTTACTGTGTACTGTGTAGTAAGATGATAGATACTTAAAATTCTGACAGAATTACACAAGAGAAAAAGTTTTTTTTATATATATAGCTAATTTATATTAAAACTCTTTAATTTATTTTGGTCCTTCACATAAAATACTCTTAAATTTTAATTTGATAGAGAAGTCTTTTGGCTTTTGGCTTTTTAGTTTCGCTCAGATAAAATCTCCAAATTTCAAAACTTAATAGACAGACTCTTTTAAGTTTTTAGTTTTATTCATTTAGGACCTCCTAGCTCTTAAAAATGTAAAGCTATTTAAAGGTCCTATGTGAGTACAAAGTAAAAAATCTATAGAATATATCTGTCAAGTTTTAAAATTTATTAGATGTCTTAAATGAATAGGATTGAAAATTTAAGAGGTTTGTTTGTCATGTTTAAAAATTTAAAGCTATTGTTTGTCTCCAACTTAAAACTCAGGGAGTCTTAATACAATTTGGTATATATACACTTTTAACGAAATACAGTGTTTCAATTTGAAACACTGCATTTTGTGTGTGATGTTTCACTTACACTGTTGGACACTCCCGGTGTAGGGTCTATTCCCTTGTTCTTTGTAAAAAATAAAAAGTCAAATAGTCATTTTAGCCCTCAAATTATGACTTTAGTTTTGTTTTGGCCCTCAAATTATTTCTGGTTATGTTTTAGTCATCAAAATATGAGGTCAATTTCATTTTGGTCTTAAAACTTATTTTGTCCCATTTTGGTCATTGAACTTTTGCATTTGTACTATTTTGGTCTCAAAAATATTATTTCATCTGGTTTCTGTCATTATTTATAACCTGAACAATTGAGATAGACAATTTCTCCCTTCTATGTGTCATAATAAGTGATTTAGTCAAGAAAGAAGGAAAAATTTTCACAATTTTAAAGAAAAATCAATCACAAATTTATCTCTATTTTGTGATTAAGACTAAAGATTTTCTTTATCACTTTATCAACTCACTTATTATGTATAGGTAAGAAGTAGTCCATCTTAACTATATAGATTAGAAATAATTATAGAAGTCAAACAAAATTACATTTTTTTGGACCAAAACGGAACAAATGTAAAAGTTTGAGGATTAAGACAACAAAAAATAATTCTAAGATAAAATGAAACTAACTTCATAGTTTGAAAATCAAAATAAAAACAAAAACCAAGAAAGTCTTAGAAAACAAATAAAATTAATCCCATAATTTAAGGACCAAAATGAAGTTGACCTTAAAACAATATGAATCTCCTTCGAATTTCATCAACTACATTACATCAAAATTATTGTTATTAATCGCGTTAATTAGGGTACACTATATGAAAAGTTAAAATATATATACGTTAATAGCTAGTCGTTAGTTATCTATGGCTCGTCCACTTAAAAAATAAAAAGGTGGCTTACTTAAGTGGTTGTTCTTTTAATTTTAAAGGTCAATGTCAACTTTAATTGCAGTATTTTATGTCAAAACATGCTTGTATTGTATAGGACAACAATTAAGTAGTTTCATCTAGGTGTCTGGCTAGACTCTTTGTGTGTAGATTCTAGGTGAATATTTATTTTGAGCCAAAATATAATTTTGGTCTTTTATCTTTATGGTTGGTTACGATCCAGCCCTTTATTTTTTTTTGAAAAAGTACTAATTTTGTCTTTAAATTTTACATAAACTGTCAATTTTGTCCCTAATATTTTATTGTGGTCAATTTTGTCCCCAATGTTGGTCAATTTTATCCTTTGCTTTTATTTTAGTCAAATATTAACGACAGAATGTTCATAGCTAATGACATGTAATGTAAAATTGATAGAAAAAGAAACTCAAATCCTAACTCAGATTGAAAAACTGGATGCAGTCTGTTAATTTATTGAAAGAAGTTAGTCAAAGGATAAAAATGACCAAAACATAAAAGATTGGGGACGAAATTGACCGTAAAAAAAGATTGCGGACGAAATTGACAGTTGATGTAATGGTTAGGGACAAAATTAATGCTTTTTCCTTTTTTATTTTTACAATTTTAGTCTTCCAAAAGTTTTTCAAAAGTTTCTTTCCTTAGTCCAACGACTTAATTTGGTCATATCTTTGCAGTTCAAGTTTGAAAGCGATGAGTCTCGAGCTATATGATGTTTTAATTTCGGATGAAGAAGTTGGTCATATCTCTTTCATTTTAAGTTCAAATGTGATGAGCTTGGAACTATGAGTTACTCTTGATAAGTCCTTTTTGTACCCAATTGAGACTTTTAGCAGATGATGTCAAATCGAGTCTGAAAGTGATTCTAAAACCAAAAAGTGAAAAATGATTTGACCAATTAGTTTGATCCCTAGAGTCGACATTGTTGGGAGGGCTCTGGCCATTTCGTCTCTGAGGCTCGAATGAGATTTGTCTTCGCTTAGACCGTTACACGAATAGGCGGGGGATACCTATAACTTAACAAAAGAAAACCAAAAAATGAAAAATGATGGAAAATCACATTTTCAAATTTGATTTAATTAACTTCATTTGCTGATGGTCTCAACTGGACATAAAAAGACTCATCAAGAGTAATCAGACTTGAAACGAGAAAGATATGACCAATTTGGTTCTTAGTGGCAATTTGATTCTTAAATTTAAACTAATTTTGTACTTTTTGATTGAATTTTTAAACGGGTTTTTGTTTTTAAAAACACTTGTTTGGTAACCTATTTTTTTGTATTTAGTTTTAAAAATAAAAAGTGAATTTTGTTTTAAAAACATAAAATCAGATACCAACTCAAATTGGTCTATGAAAAGTGAAAACAGAGGAAAGAAGAGGCGGTGACATTAACGCAATTTTCTAATTATTAAAATAGAACATTAATTAGACTCTTCTAGATCTTCCTTCACTTTTATCACTTTCAAACAAGTTTTGTTGTATTTATATTTTTAAAATTAGTTTCTCAAACAAGTTTCTCTTTTAATTTCTTGTTTTTGAAAAACTATTTTTTAAAAGCAAGTTTAAAAATAATTTTAAAAAATTGTTTCTAAAAAACAGAATCAAACAGCAGGCCCTATACGTTTCCTGAGATAACACTCTTCATTAGAACATTTTGAAATTGTTAGGATCGAACACTTACCACTAGGCCAAAAGCAATAGCTATAAGTAAGGGCGCAACTCTATTTCCTTAACCCACAGTTAGAGCAGACGCTTAAGCGTCATGATTTGACTATGACTTAACTCCACACATAGACTTCCGTTATGGGACAATTGATGTCACACCTTAACCAACAGAAATAGTGAAGAATAATTTGATCAAACTTGAATATAGTTCCACTAGTTAAAGGTTAGAAAGTGTGATCTTGAATCTCCAATGAAAGCAACAATAAGCAATATCTTGAAAGAGATAGCAGAAAACAAAACAAATCCGAAGGTAATAATTAATTAATTAAGATTAGTTGAGTGGTAAGCACTCATCTAATTTCTTTGTTAAAGGTTCAATTTTGGGTTTTGGATTTGAGAAGCTTTATGATTTTGGGTTATTTGTACCACCTATTATAGATCTCATAAGTTAATAAAAGAATTAATCAGTCTACTCAACTATAAATATTCATTTATTTATTTTTGCCAGAAGATGGTAAATATTCAGATTACCATAAAAATAAGAAAAAAAATACTGTTGGGGAAAAAGGAGAGAAAAAGAAAAGTACATACACCCAATCAAGACTAATTATATATGTGTTAATTACTTGCACATGTACTACCATATATATATATATATATATATATATATTGGGTACAATGTACTACCATATATTTAGTGGTTGACAAGTAGGGTTTTGATGATACGTAATTACCCACAATGACAAAGACAGATTAGAATTTTGAAACCAAGTTTTCTATAGTAGAAAACATATCCTTGATGGGCTTCTTATAATTGATCGATCAAAACTATAAATATATACATATGACCGTGAGGTGGATGGGGACTTAAATTATAATTCAAAAATTTGTATAAATTCTTCTGTTCTTTCTTTACCCCTTCCAGAAAACTAAGGAATTAAAATTAGTGAAACAATTAATGTTCAGCAAGGTAATCTTCTTTTAAGCACTTCTTCTGTCCTCCTTTCTAGGCAGCTAAGCTAATATACGTTGTTGATTCTAACAACCACATGTTATTATTTTATGTTCCTCACACATTCTTCAGTTTATCTTCGATTTATCATTAATTAAAAAAAAATTAAATCACTCAAACATTATTGTCTAATTTGTATTTACTGGTTTGAAATAATAAGTCAATAATTTTTAATCATTTGTTGAATAATCATTTCAAATCGACATGAGTAGTTTTATTAAAACATTTGTTTAAAATTATTCAAATAACGAATACTCTTAGTCCATATATAAGTGATAAGGTGGTAAGCCCAAATGTATGCTTTCATTTTTTGATAGACATCTTGAGATCTTTAGAATCCTCATTCTTGATATCTCGGAAGTGTATCTTGCTTCCTTTGACTAACTCTCCTTAGAGTTTTTCTTTATATAAATTCATCTTAAAACACTAAAAAAATTACATACACTTTTTTCACTTTTCTCTTACAATATTTATTCTCTCGAGTCTTTTCCAACATAACACAAGCATGAGAGTACGTAGTTTCGCAGATCACCCTTATGAACTCTGTCTTGCTGGTCTTATATCACCTCAACATTCCATCCAAGTTGTTTAGCTCTCTTTCACAACAATATAAAGCTAAGATCCGTGACCTATTTTAATTTGTTAATATATATAATTATATATAAAGGATTCTCATATATATATATATATATACACTAAATTTCCAATTATTGGAAATAATTGACAAAGAGAGAATCAAAATTTAGCAAATGTAAGACATGCACTAGGCTCCGACAACAGTAAAAATATTGCCATAAGATATGTTTTAATTTGCTTGTTGATATCATGTGAAGTGACTTTGGGAGGCAAGTAACATCACTGAGAGTAAGTGCCTGCTTAATTTGACACTAATTATGTAATTTATATCTTTTGTTCAATTCCAACGCCATCATCCACTACCTATATACTACATATACCATATATATATATATATATTACTATTATTAAAGAGCCTCTCAAAGCAACCTCAATTTTATATTACTCCATAAATTAATGGTACGCACATGCACATAATCTTGAGAGAATTTTCTTGAGGTTGAACAAATCTTAAGCAAACTTCTCATCAATAGGTGCATTCCCACCAAGCGTTAAACTAGTTAATTTATTGACTTTATCAGCCAAAGCTTATGGCTATAGCTAGCATCTTCCCATTTTAATATTAATTTCCAATCAAATCATCTATTCCCTTGTAACGTTCAATTGGATACATATATAGTGTATGAAAGTGATTTAAGACATTTTTTTTTCTTTTGGGTTTTTCATGTTTCTAAATAAGATATTGTAGAAATGTCTAACTCACCCCAAAAGAGCACTTAAAGGGACAGAGTTGTCTCATTATATATATAGAGTTAAAAGGTCATTTAACCAAGAAATATGAGGCTTCACCACGCCCCCCTCATGCCCGACATAGCAGCGTAAAGTCAACGGGTTATTCCCAGTACAATCTATAATAAAGCCCATCCATCCACACTTGTTTAAACTTAGCTCTGATACCATGTAGAAATGTCTAACTCACCTTAAAAAAGATTTGAAAGGAAGATAGTTGACTCATTATATATATAGAGTTAATTAGAAGTTCATTTAATCAGACAATATGAGACTTCAATAAATATAGACAAATGGTTTAATTTTATTTAAATTTGTAGAAAAATAACCCCCCTTTGCAAAACATTCTTGACTACTATACGAAGGACATGGGAAACTAGCTATATATACGGACTATACTATATATGAAATAATGAAAACTGAAGATTATGATGTTGGATTTATATATACTAGCTAGGGTTTTGGGAATTATTTGAAATAATATGATGTTACACTCAAGGTTTTATTTAACATGACGTTACGTCAAGAGGCTATGTGCATGTGTGGACGCATGGCCATCGCAATATATATATATAATATGTGATTAATTAAGGAAAATTAAATTAATTAATAATCATGATGGTTAGTTCTTAATTATGATTGATTATATCACTTGATTACGTACAAGTTTGTTCAATTGTCATGATCTTAATAATAGTGAAATTTTCTTACATATAAGTTTCAACCACTCTTTTTAGATCTTCTGGTGGTTACACGTACGTACGAGAGAGAGGTGATGATCATGAATATATTGTAAGTTTGATAGGATATGATATTTTGATATATATATATATATATATATATGCCTTTTCCCTTTCGTTTCTTTGTCAATGCTTTATCTCTTATTTTTTTTACAGAATTTAATTAGCTGGCAACAAGCCTAGTTTGATAGATAATTCGAATTAAGTTTTTATTATTTAATATATATAGTTGTAATTGTATATACGTTGTTATTGTTTTACGCAGAAGATTAATAGTCATGTATGATGTTTATATCGTACGTAGAGAAAATAATCATAGTGATCATCGACAACTCTTTGTCATACGTAAATTGATGATCTCCTTGATTTAATAATATATTCTTTTATCCAGTTATCGTGTTTTATCATTAGTTTAATTTTAATTACAAAATTTGTGTTTTTATTTAAATTTTTTGGTATATATATATTGGACCAATTTGAGAGTGCTCTTTGAATCATTCAAAAGGATATATTGGCCTTGTGCATTTAGTTCGATGTAAAATTAATTTGATTTTGGTTATGTATGCTCATATAATCCATTCAACTAGCTAGTTGGAACATAATTAATTATTAAGACAAAAGTACTAATTTTGTCTCAAAATTTTGCACTAATTTTCAATTTCGTCCTCAATCTTTTTTCTTTCCGTCCATCTCTAATCTTTTTTTTAAATTAGGATATCATGTCCTATATCTATCATTTTTTAGCATTTTAAGCACTTGTCAGATATTAGATATCACATAAGATATATATCTATATCTATACTATATTATATGTGTGAGGACATTTTTAGTTGGTCAAAAATAATTAAATTAAAAATTAAAAAAATAAGAAATAAACATGTGGAACTTGATAATTGGCTGACTGGATAAATAATGGGAGAGGGAAAGTAGTAGATAGAATTTAAGAAAGTGAAAACTTATTATTTGGTCTTTTAATTTTCACACTTCTAACGATTTAATCTTTGAATACTATTTAGTCACTGAATAACTATAAATGTCAAATCAAACATTACATATATATATATATATTTCAGTGCCCATTAGGGCACATAAAGCCCCTAATATATATATATATATATGGATGCTAAATTATGAGATACCAATTGAGTACAAATATTGAATATAAATAGGAATATTGATAAAATGATTGAGTACTATACCCTTTACGATTCCTATTGATAATTGGAAAGTGCCTCGAGAATCCAAAAGCTCAAGTATATAACCTCTCCTCTAAGGTTTGGTCCAATCTTTTTTTCCGAGACCACTTTCCTTAAACCATTTAGGACTAAACATTTTTATATTAAAGGTAAAGCTCATCAAGATCCAAGAGTCATTGGATTGGACCCAACAATGGATTGGGTCCATTTCTACCCCAAGGCTTTATGAAGTTTGGCACTAAGTTTACCTTGCTACTCATATAGGAACTTAGTCCTAGTGGTCCAAACTTAGTGCCAGGCTCAAACCTAGGGTCATTTGCCATATGCACTAGTGTATTAGAGGCCCATTGGTTCCTCTTTCTTTTCCATGTGATTTTTTTCATTCTCTTGTTGTAGATCTGGAAAATGAGTTTTAAAAATTAAGATAAATTATAGTTTGGTAACCTTGTGATTTGGTTATATTTTACTTTCGTAGCCTGTGATTTAAAAAGTGACACTGTGGTACTCTGTGGTATTATCCGTTAAAACTTTAGTACCCTTTGGAGCTATTTTTTAATTTTAACCATAACAAATTTTGCAAAAATTACATTATGATCCCTAATTTTTTTTATAATTTTCCTTTTAGTCCCTAGATAATATGTATCAAGGGATCTATTTGTAATTTTCTGAAAATATTGGGGGTCAATATGTAGTTTTTGCAAAATTTATTATGGTTAAAATTACAAAATAGCTCCAAAGGGTACCAAATTGTAAACGGAGAATACCACAGGGTACCAAAGTGTCACTTTTAAACCACAGGGTATCAAAGTGAAATATTACCAAACTACAGAGTGCCAAAGTATAATTTACCCTAAAAATTAATATAAAAGACTGTCATAGTAATTTAAAATTTTTAATAACTATGATAGACAATAGATAAAAACCTATTCTAACATGCACATAATTTGGCCCAAAAACGGCTCCTAAGAATCTTAGGCCCAATATTATCATTTGGCTTAAGTGCAATTTTGGTCCCCTAACTTTCGCAAAGGTCTCAATTTGGTCCTCTAACTTTTTTGTTGCAATTTTGGTCCCCTAACTTTCGCAAAGGTCTCAATTTGGTCCCCTAACTTTTTTTGTTGCAATTTTGGTCCCCTAACTTTCATAAAGGTCTCAATTTGGTCCCCTAACTTTTTTTGTTGCAATTTTGGTCCCCTAACTTTTGAAAGCGTCTCACTGTTGGTCCCAAGTGCACTTTTTCCATCCATTATCTGCCGTTAGTGCCGATCTAAAGGCTGAGTTGGTTGATGACGTGATAAATATGAGTGAAGTGGATTAAAAAATGACCATTTTGCGGAGACGTTTTCATGACTTGAAAGTGCACTTTGGACTAATAGTGAGACGTTTTCAAGAGTTAGGGGACCAAAATTGTAACAAAAAAAGTTATGGGACCAAATTGAGACCTTTGCGAAAGTTAGGGGACCAAATTGAGACCTTTACGAAAGTTAAGGGACCAAAATTGCAACAAAAAAATTTAGGGGACCAAATTGAGACCTTTGCGAAATTTAAGAGACCAAAATTGCAACAAAAAAAGTTAGGGGACCAAATTGAGACCTTTGCAAAAGTTAGGGGACCAAAATTGCACTTAAGCCTTATCATTTCTATTTTGT
Organism: Chamaecrista fasciculata; assembly: GCA_003254925.1. Taxonomy (NCBI): domain Eukaryota; kingdom Viridiplantae; phylum Streptophyta; class Magnoliopsida; order Fabales; family Fabaceae; genus Chamaecrista; species Chamaecrista fasciculata. Next base: position 81,746 of record QANZ01020434.1, read on the forward strand.
TTACTTATCAGACTTATTAATGATGAGCAACCAAGAGCTAACCCAATCTACATTACTTATCAGACTTAACGATAGTTAAAGATATTCATCTATATCCCTTCAAGAAAGTTATAAAGTTATATGATATCTTTTTGGATATCAAATGCTCCCTAAGATAAGGATAATAAAAATTAAATATTTTTAAATATTAGACGAATACGAATATTATTTTTGTAATATCTTATATTCGTTTGAAATAAAGAATACTTAGAATATCTCCGGTCCAATATCTTATTATATATTTAATTTTTATATTTTATATGTAATTTAATATTTTATATATAATTATTTAAATTTAATTAATTAGATTTACACATTTTTTATTTATATCCTATAGTTATATATGTTTTTGTTTAGATATTTTGAATATCAATTGAATATCAAATAAAGTACGATACATATATTAATTTAATTATCAAATAGAAATAGAGTATAATATTTGATAAAATAAATTAATACAAATATAGATAATAATAAAATGATGGAATACCCTATCATTTGTCAATCCTAATTTTGTTGGAGCTTTTCGAATATGAACCCAATATATAATCTAACGAGTTTGATTCACTTAAGCTTATAATGCAATTTATATCCCTAAATTTAGAGGCTTGTAGAGAATACTTCCTTNTGGGCAAAACACTAATTTTGTCTCTAAACTTTACATCCGTTGTTAATTTTGTCCCTCATTTTTTTTAGCGATCAATTTTGTCCTCAATGTTTTACATTTTGATCAATTTTATCCTTTAACTAATTTCTTTAAATAAATTAACGATATATACTGCATCCTGTTTTTTAATTTGAGTTAAGATTTGAGTTTCTTTTTATATCAATTTTACATTTTCCATCATTAATATTTGGCTAAAGTATGAGCAAATAATAAAATTGACCAAAATGTCAAACATTGGGGACAAAATTATGCAAAACAAGATCGAGGACAAGATTGACAATTAATGTAAAATTTGGAGACAAAATTAGTGTTTTTGGCTTTTTTTTTCTTTCTTTCTTTCAACTTTAAAGCTCACTTAATTCTGGGCTCCTATGTACAAGTTATTAGATGAGCTAATTTCACACCGCTTGAATTATTTTATGAGCTAAGAATAATTTATCAATTTGACTCACTTTTCAGACAGGTTTAATAGGTTCAATTTGACTCACTTTTGGATTTTACGATGCAAAAGAGATCCAGACAGATTCTCATATACGTGGCTCATTGTGCTATTGGGTTTGGATACAATTTGGAGGCTTAGGAATGAGGTTGTTCGTAAGCGTCAACACATCTCTCCGTTGAAGGCTATTATTATGATTGTTAGGACTAGGGACATTCATAGGGTTGTTTTTGATAATTTATCGTCTTCTGTTGGTTCTGATTTAGATTATGCTAATTTATCTTCTTTTATTGCGTTATCCAGTCATGAAGGATTGACTATTGATGTGGACCACTCTAATGTGGGGCCCCAATAGTCAACTTTCTCCACTGGGTAGATTTTTTCCGGATGGCTCGGGTTCGGGTCTTCCATTTGTTCGTCACTGTTTTCTATTATTATAAAAGATAAATAAATAAATTAAGTTTTAACAATGCCAAAGAGAGGAAATGAGAAATTCATCAACTCCTTTCTGACCTTGAAATTGCCATTCTTCATGCATGCTCTTTGAACTTGTTCAACCATATTAATATTCAATTATGATACAGCATGTTATATAGATTCCAATACAATTTTTTTAAATCTAAAGAAAGAGTAATCAAGAAACAGCACATTCCATACCATTCTATTGATACTAGAGTGACATAGGGGTTTGGTGGAATATCCAAAATAAAAAAAGAAAAAAGAAATCAAATATTTTAATTTCATTTATATAGGAATGTATAATGCATGTGTTATTATTATTTTTATTCCCTCATGTAATTAATTATTATAAATTATGCGTTTGCTTCTTTAAAGCCCTGAATCTTGCCTTCTTCCAAACTACATATAACTTTATTATTCCACCTCTTATAAAGAAAACAAGTCAAAATCAATATATATATAGCCATAGATAGTAGATACCTACCCAAAATCCCACTCCATATACACTTTAACACTATATATAGGCCATCTCCAATACTCCTTAATTCCTTATATATCTTTAAGAGGCTTTATCAATCTCTTCTTCGCCATTATTCAATATATATATATGCCTTCAACTTTCGAGTCCCCAACTTCACTATACGACTTCGTGGTTAGAGATGGAAATGGCGTGAAGGGCTTGATGGACTTGGGCTTACCCAAGGTACTTTGATAAAATTTGTAATATTTTCTATCTAATTAATTTAGACAAAATAAATAAAAATTAATTTATAATATATTAATTATTAAATTAGTTATATATAATCGTTTAATTTCGTATACACCATGAGCATTATTTTTAAATGGTGACTAATAATGATCTAATATATCTTTTGAAGTATAAACATTTTATTTTGAAGGCGTGTCATTGTGCCGAACATGTGTTCGTATTCGACATTTGTATGTCACTCATACGACATATATTTATAAGTTTTATAATATAAAATTAATTTTCTGTGACTTTAACCTGACAAATAATACAAAATAATAACATATATGACATATTATGAATAGATATTGTAAATTTTAAAGTTTTAATTAAAATTTATAAATTCGTAACTATTTATTTATATAAATATATGTTGTGTTATGTCATATAATTTTAAGAATTTAACATATCAGTATGTTCGTATTCATATCGTATTCCGTATTCATATAAGTGCCCAATATAAAACGATATATCTATTAACTACAATATATATATCTTTCATTGTGAAAGATAAATATACTTTTTTAAAAATTGTTTATTAGCAATTAACATACACAACTTTTAATATAAAATTTATGTTTTATAAGCTGTGTCGGTTAGTAAATTATAAATACTATTTTGTATCAAAACATAAAGTAGAATAAGAAATTCAATTTATAGTTGGTTTTGTTATATTTTCCCCATATTTGCAATCACTATTTAAAAATTGTAATAACTAATAACTAATAACACTTCAAAGTCTTTCATTTATCTATTTCTTCTACTTTGATTTCTAATCAACAGGTACCACATAAATACATACAACCCCCACATGAGCGAATCAGAGACCCAGATTCAACCCCAGTGCTTCAAGTGGCACCGATTGATCTCTCAAAGTTGGATGGTTCAGCATTTGAGCGAGCCCAAGTGGTGGCTCAAATTGATAGTGCTTCTCAAACACTTGGCTTCTTCCAAGTTGTGAACCATGGAGTGCCTTTAGAGTTGTTGGACAAGCTCACAGTGGTGGCACATAAGTTCTTTAGCTTGACGCCGGAGAAGAAGGTGACGTATCGAGGCGGTGGAGGGAGCTTGAGCCAAAGGCTAAATGTTAAGTATGGGACGAGCTTTGTGCCTGAGAAAGAGGAAGCATTGGAATGGAAGGACTATGTTAGTATGGGGTACACTAACGATGAGGATGCCCTTCAATATTGGCCTCATGTCTGCAAGTACGTATACCTATATATGTCATTTATTTTTCTTTTAGAAAAAATATTAAATATTTGGTGGATATATAGTTTTTAACGATTGACTTTGATACCGGTTCAAATTTGAGTCCAAAGACGAGGATCATAATACTCTATCAGTATCCTACTTGCGATTATCCCCAAGTTTGTCGCTCATGCATTATATTATATATATTTTTTTAATTAATATCTTCAATCTATCAGGAACGAATCACTTGAGTATTTGAAGTTATCAACCAAGATGGCTAAGAAGATACTAGAAATTCTCATATCGAATCTTGGGGCTAAATTGGAGGACTCAAAGATTGAGGGATTGCTTGACTTTAGGATGGTGAACATGAACTATTACCCTGCATGTCCAAATCCAGAGCTCACTGTGGGAGTAGGACGTCACTCAGACATGGGAACCCTAACTGTGCTTCTCCAAGATGGAATTGGTGGTTTATATGTCAAACTTGAACAAGATAGTGAAGCTGGAAACAGAGGAGATTGGGTTCAGATTCCACCAATTCAAGGAGCTCTAGTTATCAATATTGGTGATACTTTACAGGTTTGATGTTATCTTTTATTTTTATACGTTACATTCTATGAAGTATTGACATTGATCAACATGTTAAGTTTTTCTTGAAATTATGACACAAATATTGATAAAAACTTAAAAAAAGGGCCAAAGTGAAATTTTGGTCTCATCATTTTTGCTCATATCTCAATTTGGTCCCATAACCTTTTTTATTGCACTTTTTGTCCTATATCTTTTGCTCAGGTTGCAGATTTGGTCCCGTGTTGCATTTTTGGTCCTATATCTTTGGGTCAGGTTGCAGAATTGATCACATATCTTTGGGTTAAGTGCATAATCAGTCTCATATCATAAAACTTTTTGTGAAGATATTACATCAACCATGAGACCCAAGGTGATACGTGACCAAATTTGCAACCTGAGTAAAAGATATGAGACCAAAAGTGCAACAAACAAATTATGAGACCAGAGCAAAAGTTATGGGTTCAAAAGTGCAATTCGACAAAAAAAAAATTATGATATCTATTCATGGTATATATCATATGTGTCAAATGTTTATATAATATATATATATATATATATTTCTGTGTTGAAGTTGAGAGAAAATAATTTTACATTCCGATACTTATGGACATGTATCAAGCACGTGTCAGACACATACACATGTCAAATATGATGAAACTCCTTCAAAATGAATCGTCTTTCTAGGTCATACTTATACAATGCAAGTTTTATATTGTGTATGTGTATTGATGAACTATATTTATGTGTGTGATATATATTATGTTGCAAGATATTAAGCAACGGGAGGTATAAAAGTGCTGAACACAGAGTGAGAACTACAAGCAGTCAATGTAGGGTGTCTATTCCAGTATTTACAATTGCAAAGCCAACTGAGAAGATAGGGCCATTGCCAGAAGTGGTGAAGAAAGATGGCTTTGCACGTTATAGAGAGATAGAGTTTAAAGATTACATGAACAACTTCTTTGGAAATGCTCATGATGGAAAGAAGTCTCTTGATTTTGCAAGCATTGAATATGCACCACATCCTTAAATCATATGAGAACTAATTAATCATGAAGTTTTTTTGTGCTCTTCCACTTTCCAGTTTCCAGTTTGTGTCACATGGTTGCAACCTGTATTATTAATTTATAAGCATGAAATAAATACATGAAGCGATGTCTTTCCTGTCAAAGTTTGGAAATAAAACTTCTGAAGGTGTTTATGAAATTAAACAAGAGGCAGCACACTAAGGTCTACAATGAATATGTTTGTATTTAATTTGAGTCATTTATATGTATTTATACTTTCATTTTTTTTTGGTTAAAACATGAATTTTCCCCTGTCTATCCGTGTAACGGTTTAAGCAAAGACTAATCCTATTCGGGTCTTAGAGACGAAATGGCCAGAACCCTCCCAACAATGTCGACCCTAAGGATCGAGTATTTTAATTTTCAATTCTGACAAATAAAAGGTTTACATGTATTTATACTAAATAGTGTGTTTAAGTCAAAAGATACATTTTATATATGCATAAACTTTTGAATTCAAGTAAACTATTAAGTGGAGGATATATATGTTATAAAGATTGGACACTAGGGACAATTGGGTCATAACTCATAAGTCAAAATAAATAATTTTATTTATTATTTTAAAATTGATTAGTTAATTAATTTGAATGATTATATTGTTAAATTAATGTTATAAATTGAAAATTTTAAAAGAAATATTTCTCACAAATCCAATAACAACAAATAATAGGGACTTAATAATCTTGAGAATAGTGACTATATATACAATCAAATCCTTCATTCTTTTTTTCTTTGTCAAGTTCTAATTTATACTTCACAAATTCTTGAGAGACTTAGGGCCTCTTTGGGTGGCTAGAGTGGCTTTCCATTATGCAACTGGTATTGGAGAGATAATGGAGAAAGTAAGACAATGGAAAAGAATGATAAAATGGTATTTGTGTAATTTATTGTTAAAAGAGATAATGAGATACAGAATTATTCAAAAGGGTATGTTATAGTTTATTGAAATAATTATATGAGTATTTTAAAATTTTATGGGAGTAGAAATGATAATTGTTAATAGAATGAAATGAAGGTTAATTAATGAAATGGAATTTTAGTGTTTGATTGTGATTTTAATGGTAATGGTAATGTCTTGGAATCTATGCTGATAGAGAAATTCAAGGCCCAAAAGGGAATAATTTTTACAAATTCATTAATCAAATAATTTATCTTCAATTAATGACAACTAATTATGAAGAATTTGATAATGATTTCCACAGTATATAGTACATAAAAAAATGAGATAGTTAAAATTTTTTAAAATTTTAATTTTTTTAAAAGAATAATTACCTTCAAAAATAATTCTTTTAAATTATGTAGTTTAAGAGGATAAAAAATATAATATTTTAGTATAATGTTCACAGAGCACTTGTCGTTAGTGCTGCCAAATTAATACTCAAGCAATACTCGAATATTATATTTATATATAATATAGTGTGCAACCCAAGGTCGAATCTCTCACGAAACCTCTTGATAAGAGTAAGAATTAATTGCATAAATAATTACGAATTAAGGTTTGATGTTTTGTAGATTTAAAGATTAGATAAAGATTACAAGAAAATAATAAAGAAACATAAAAGAAAGAGGTGAGGGGATGAGAAGATATGATTCCTAGAGAATAATCACGAATTCTACTATCATAATCCAATCAAGATAATTAAGAAGTTATTATTATTATGCAACAAACCACATTTAATATTGTAAAAATTAGATGAGTCACTCTCTCTAACGACCACAATTAAACCAATTATGCAAAAGAGAAATTTTATTAATCATAAAAGTAATGACCAAATGATCCAAGACAAATACAACTAATATTGTTTAGCGAAGAATTAAAACAACCTAATAACTATTGTTTATACTATTAACAATTAAATACAAATGTGACCTAATTGCAAATTAGCAAAACATAATAATAATAAACTCCCTAGATGATGAAAAACATTGAGCTCAGACAGAGGAAAGAGACTTCAGTAGCAGAACGCCCAGATGGGGCTCTAGAGTGGTCTCCTTGTACTAAAATCGATGAGCTCTATTTATAGACAAAATATAAAATCAAATCAAATCTTCAATTAGATTCTTGATAAAATTTGTTAGTTAAAATTTGATTCTCAAAATTTGATGGTTATTATTATGTGATATTAGGTCTGGAAACCAATAGAAAATAATTATGCAATATTTCTAATTTACATTATAAATCAACAAGTCAAATATTATATAGAAAATAAAAAAAAATTGCATACTTTTATATATTTATAAATCACAACACCTTGTCACCAAATTAGCAATATATTTAGTCATTTATATAATAAAACAATATAAAATAATATCAAAAGAAGACTAAATAATATTACAATATTTTAGCTGATCAAATGTAATTCAACAAATTATATGTGTCTTTCCACTATTTAAATTATACATATAGCAAAACTATAATATTTTAGTATTTCTTTATTTTTGAATTTGCATAAAATTATTATTTTTTAATTTGACCCAAGAATAAATCATTGATGATTACAATAATTCACAGACTAAATTGTATATTTTTGCGACTGAATTGCATATTTTATATCATTATTCTTTGGGTAAATTACATTTTGGTACCTTGTCATTTGGTCATATTTCACTTTGGTACCCTGCGATATATATTCCCCATTAACACTTTGATACCATTTGGAGCTATTTTGTAATTTTAACCATAACAAATTTTGCAAAAATTACATATTGACCCCAATTTTTTTAAATAATATGTATCTAGGGACCTATTTGAAATTTTTTGAAAATTTTTTGGGGTTAATATGTAATTTTTGCAAAAATTGTTATGGTTAAAATTACAAAATAGCTCCAAAGAGTACCAAAGTATTAATGGAGAATACCACAGGGTACCAAAGTGTCATTAACCACAAAGTACCAAAGTGAAATATAACCAAACCACAGGGTACCATAGTATACCTTACACTTATTCTTTTTCTTTATTTCTCCAAACTTTTTCATTTCTGACACGCTTTACTTATAATTTTATAAATTTGTACATACACTCACATGACATTACTTATTGAGCCTTAATAATTAGTGGTGACATGGAAGGACAAACCGAACACAAATCACGCAATCTTTCTTTCATACAAGTGTTTATTGTTAAAATATTTTTTTTTACTTTTACATTACAAATTAAAAAAAGGGTAAATTACACTTTGGTACCCTGTGGTTTGACCCTATTTCACTTTGGTACCCTGTGGTTTGAAACTTGACACTTTGGTACCCTGTGGTATTCTCCATTAACACTTTGGTACCCTTTGGAGCTATTTTGTAATTTTAACCATAACAAATTTTGCAAAAATTACATATTGACCCCAAAAAATTTTCAAAAAATTACAAATAGGTCCCTGGATACATATTATATAGGGACTAAAATGAAAAATTTAAAATTTTTTTGGGGTCAATATGTAATTTTTGTAAAATTTATTATGGTTAAAATTACAAAATAGCTCCAAAGGGTACCAAAGTGTTAATGGAGAATACCACAGGGTACCAAAGTGTCAAGTTTCAAACCACAGGGTACCAAAGTGAAATAGGGTCAAACCACAAGGTACCAAAATGTAATTTACCCTTAAAAAAATTATCAATATGATCGAAAAATTAGAGGAAGGATTATTAATATAAGAAAAATCTTATATTTTGATGATTAAGTACTAATTTATTGAGCTCATATAATTTTAGGTACTGAAATAGTTTTGCTTTAAAATTAATATGAATCATATATATATATAAAATATAATTTGTATGTGTGAGAGAGAGAATTAGTAAGAAATGATAGACGAAAAGAAAAAGTTGTAATTATAATAAACGAGTATATAATACTATATTCTCTAATATTTTTTATATTTGTATTAAGGCATAGATAATTATAAATATTTAAATAGAAATATGTTAATAATTGAATAGTTAATGAAGTTGAGATTTTAATATAGTAGAAGTTTGATTAGAATGAAGATTTTGTTAAAGGACACAAACAACCGGTTAACATTGGACCGGCCACCCAAAAAGTCCCTTAATCAAGAATGGATTTAATATTCTTGGTTTATTTTGTCAAAGTTGCAATTATAACTTTGGACTTATTAAATCAGACGCCAAATGTTATGGAGCATGCTGGTTTTAATATCTTCCTCTTCTCAACAAACCAATAATAATGAGAAAGCTTTGTCTACACTCTAAGTTTTTTTCTTTTATTACTCACCTAATACAATTTGACCTTGAAAATTTGAAAATTTGACCCCTTATTTCTTCATAGCCAAAATGCTGCCTTCATTTAAACAACAAAATGACTTCATTATTGCACCTTATATATATAAGGTGCAATAATGGAGTCAAAGTTATATTTTGGTCCTTCAGTTTTCTAAGACGTTTTACCGTTAGTCCCCCACTCTTTTTTATTAATTTTTTCTTGTTAAAAAAAAAAAGGAAAAATTAACGTTAATCCCTCAAAAGTTTTATTTTTTTGGGCGAAATCATATTACAACTCCAATTTATTTTTTTCTTATGTTTTGATCCAATTATAAAAAGAAAAAGATCTTAATGTAAAAAAGTAAAATTTTTTAGAGACTAAAGTTATTTTTTTTTTAACAGAAAAAATTAATAGAAAAGAGTGAGGGACTAATAGTGGAAACGTTTTGGAAAAAAGAGGGACCAAAACAAAACGAAAAAAAAATGAGGGACCAAAACAAAATTTTGAGCAAACTTGAGGGACCAAAATATGACTTTGGCCTCTATATAATTATAAACAAATAAGTCAAAATTAACACGCATACGACATATGTACACTATAATATATATACAACTACTCATTATTTTCTTCTTCAATCCGCCATTAATATTTTCAACATATATATCAACCAACATACATAGATACATACAATATGGCTTCTTCTTCTTCAACTTTGGATTTGGAGTCTCCAACTTCACTATACAACTTCGTGGTTAGAGAAGGAAATGGCGTGAAAGGCTTAATGGACTTAGGCTTACCCAAAGTACCACAAAAATACATACAACCCCCACATGAGCGAATCAATGATCCAAATTCAATCCCAGTGCTTCAAACTCCACCCATTGACCTCTCAAAGTTGGATGGCTCGGTAGCTGAGCGAGCCCAAGTGGTGGCTCAAATTGATCGAGCCGCTCGCACACTTGGCTTCTTTCAGGTTGTGAACCATGGCCTAAATTAACAGTTAAGTTATTAAAAGATTATCGAGTTCACGATTCAATCCTTAAAAGATTGAAATATACATTTGGATTATTTCAGGTTGTGAACCATGGTGTGCCTTTGGAGCTTTTGGACAAGCTTATAAAGGCGGCGCACGCGTTCTTTAGGTTGTCGCCAGAGAAGAAGGCAGCGTATCGGAGTGAGGCAAACCTGAACCAGAGGCTAAACGTCAAGTATGGGACGAGTTTTATACCTGAGAAAGAGGAGGCGTTGGAGTGGAAAGATTTTATTAGCATGAGGTACAGCAACGATGAGGATGCTCTTCAAAATTGGCCTCATGAGTGCAGGTACGTGTATATATATTCTTTTTAAATATATACCGAATTAACGAATTAGTTTTTAAATAATCAAAATATGCAATTTGATCTTTAAAATATTATAGTTGTCAAGTATTTGGTCTCTATGATGAATTAATTAGTCTCTCGATCTAAATTGAATTAGTACTCTGTAGTACATAAATTTAGACAAATTTTATATTTTTCAATCTTTAAATTTGTATTTTTTGGTCATTAAATTTGATTCAAAACTAAATTAGTGACCATTGTGAAATTTCAACGACCAAATATCATATTTTTCGATTATTCAAGGACTGATTCGTTGACTCGATATAAATTCAAAGGTAAATTACACTTTGGTACCTTGAGGTATGGTCCAGTTCTACTTTGCATTGGTACCTTGTTCTTTCAAAAATGATATTTTGGTACCCTGTTCTATTCGCTGTTAGCACTTTGGTACTCAAAACTTTTTCTTCTGTTACCTCTTGACGGAGAAAAGCACGTGTAGATCATATGTATAGTAAAAAAACACGAAATCCAACACTTTAAACTCATACTTCACGCTTCACCCTAAAAAAAAAACACGATTCAGTATGTAGTTGAAGGCAGATGACTTCATGTTTTTTGTTTAGGTTGAATCATGAAATATGTGTTTAGGAGGATGAATTTCGTGTTTTTGACCATGCACGTGACCTTCACGTGCTTTTTTTTTTTCCTGTAAAAAACTAACGGAAAAAGAGTTTGTGGTATAATGACAAATAGAGCAGGTACTAAAATATCATTTTAAAAGAATAAGGTACAAAAGTGAAATCGGTCTACACCTCAAGGTACAAAAGTGTAGTTTACCCTAAATTCAATGACTAAATAATAAGTTTTCTCTTCTTTCAAACAAAATATTAAACACCCGACGGGTGTGCTCGATCTCTTAAAATATTATGATTAATCAATAGTAAAAAAATTTGACCAAAGTGCAATTTTGGTTCCTAATTTTTAAGGATAATTGTAATCTAACCCTTCATCTTTTTCTTGTTTTTTTTTTTCAATTTTGGTCCTATATCTTTTTCAAGTTTCATTACTTTGTCCTAATGATTGAATGTGGTTATACTCTCTTATTTTAAGTTTGATTGTGACAAGTTCAGAGCCACGTGTTATTCTCGATAAGTCCTTTGTTCCTCCAGTAGGTCCATCAGCAAACAAGGCTAAATTGGCTTCGAAAGTGGGCCGTTTGTTTCATAGTCAAACGAACGAAGTTGGTCATATTTGTCTTATTTCAAGTCCGATTGTGATGAGTTTGAAACTATGTGTTACTCTTGACTAGTTCTTTTTCTGTCTAATTAATTATGACCATTAACAAATGAGGCCAATTCGAACCCAAAAGTGGTTCTAGAATCAAAAGGTGAAAAATTATTGAAAATTACTTTTGGGCCCAATTTGACATCATGAGTTGACGGTCTTAACTAGAAAGAAAAATGACTCATCGAATGAAACTTGTGACTTGTAACTCCGAACTCATCGCAATCAAACTTGAAACGAGATAAATATGACAAGGTTCGCTCTTTTGACTATAAAGTAAGCAACCCACTTTCAAAACCCATTTTGAACTTGTTTGTTGACGATCTCCGATTAATCAAAGAAATGACTCGTGAAGAATAACATGTAGCTCCACACTCGTAAGTTGTGACAATGAGACTTAAAATGAGATAAATATGATCACATTTAAATTGTTGATACTAAGTAGTGAAACTTTTAGAAATGTTATGAGACCAAAACCATAAAAGAAAAAGGTCAAAATGCACTTTTGGTCTCATATCTTTTGCTCAGGTCTCAATTTGGTCCCGTATATTTTTCTGTTGCACTTTTGGTCCCAAATCTTTTGGTCAAGTTGCAGATTTGGTCAGGTTGCATAATTGGTTTCATATCTTTGGAAATGGTTACACATTGTGAGACAAACGGTGAAACTTTTCGCAAAGATTTGAGACCAAATTTGCAAAAAAAAAAAAGAGACCAATTTTGCAACTGACCATAAAAGATATGGGACCAAAAGTGAAACAAAAAATGATATAGGACCAAATTGAAATTTGAGCAAAAGATATAGGATCAAAAGTACACTTTGACCGGAATAAGAGATAAAGGGCAATATTAAAACTTATTAAAATTTTAAAACATCTCAACCTTCCCCTCCTTCAATAATTTGGAAAAGTCTGAAAATTGGAGATTTAATTAGTTTATAATAGTTTTCAAATCACACTAAACTATCCCCACCACAATAATAAAAGAGTGATCACTCTATATATCTTTAAGACCTCTAAGATGAGTAGTTTATAATGATTTCTAAATCATCCTATCATCAACCAACTAGCTAGTTAATTAATTAAATAGTCGAGTGAAGACCCCACTAGTTAAAAAAGTCATTGAAAAAACGTCATTGAAATGGTCATCTCACATTTAAAATTTACACTTTAGCCTTTTAAAAAAGTCATTGAAATGGTCATCTCACATTTAAAATTTTTATAAAAATAATAGAGATTTAACAATAAATTAATACGTGTCACATCATTTACTAAATTATTGTCATGTTAACGTGCACAACAAAAAAAACGTCCACAACATATAAGTCAACTTTATGATTAATCAGACCGTAATTTGTATATAGTTAACAAAAAAATTAAGAATAAATTACATTTTGGTACCTTATTCTATGGACCGGTTTCACTTTGGTATCATGTTACTTCAAAAGTGGCTTTTTGGTACCCTGTTCTTTGTACCATTAACACTTTGGTACCCAAATTTATTTTTCTGTTAAGTTTTGACGGTGAGGTCGCACGTGACCATCACATGCACAATAAAAATACCCAAATGTCTTTTGCTCTCATTTTTCACGATTCAAACGCTAAAACATTAAAAAATCGTGAAAAACACTGAGATTTAAAGTGAAAGGATTTTGGAGTGTTTTAACACTCAAAAAAGCGTTTGAATCATGAAAAATGAGAGCAAAATAGACATTTATGTGCTTTCACTGTAAATGTGATGGTCACGTGCGACCTTGCCATTAGAACTTAATAGAAAAATACATGTGCAAAGAACATAGTACCAAAGTATCACTTTTTAAAAAATAGTGTACCAAAATGAAATCGGTCCATAAAATAAGATACCAAAATATAATTTATCCAAAAATTAAATTGATTGCAATTATATCTTCAATCTATCTGCAGGAAGGAGGCACTCGAGTACTTGAAGTTATCAACTAAGATAGCTAGAAAGATTGTAGACGTTCTTATATCTATTCTTGAAACCAAAGTGGAAGAGTCAAAGATTGAAGCATTGCTTGCCTCTAAGATGGTGAACATGAATTATTACCCTAGTTGCCCAAACCCAGAACTTGCTTTGGGAGTAGGACGCCACTCAGATATTGGAACCCTAACTGTGCTTCTTCAAGATGGCATTGGTGGTTTATATGTCAAACTTGAAGAAGATAGTGATATTGGAAACAAAGGAGATTGGATTCAGATTCCACCAATTCCAGGAGCTTTAATTATCAATATTGGTGATATCTTAGAGGTATGGTATATATATCTTTGTGAAACCTATCAAGCATGGACACTTTATTTTAAGAGTGTTTCACCGTGTTCGACACTTATACAATATATATTTATAAGTTTCAAAATATAGAATTAAATTTTTGTGACTTTAACATAAATAATAAAAAATAATAACACATATAACAATATTATGAATAAATATTGTAATTTAATTTTTTAAGTTTTCATTAAAATTGATGAATTTTTAATTATTTATATATATAGATATATGTTGTGTCATGTCATGTAATTTTAAAAATTTGGCGTGCCCATGTCATATGATGTGTCAGTGTCAGTGTTAATGCTTCATAAGTGAAACCTCATATTTTTAAGGGTAAATTACACTTTGGTACCATGTGGTTTAATTTGACCCTATTTCACTTTGGTACCCTGTGGTTTGAAATCTGACACTTTGGTACCCTTTGGAGCTATTTTATAATTTTAACCATAACAAATTTTGCAAAAATTACATATTGACCCCAATTTTTTTTGAAGTTTTCATTTTAGTCCCTAGATAATATGTATCCAGGGACCTATTTGTAATTTTTTGGGGTCAATATGTAATTTTTGCACAATTTGTTATGGTTAAAATTACAAAATAGCTCCAAAGGGTACCAAAGTGTTAATGGAAAATACCACAGGGTACCAAAGTGTCAGTTTTCGAACCACGGGGTACCAAAGTGTAATTTACCCTATTTCTAATCTTTTAGATTTATAAAACCCATTTCTTTAAGAGAATAATGCCTACTATTTGGTCTCTGAATTTACATTGACTCAACTAGTCAGTCCTTGAATAATTGAATTACACGATTTGGTCTCTGAAATATCTCAATTTTCAACTATTTAGTCCTTAAAGACAATTTGGCACTTGAATTTGAACTCATTTTATAGCTTTTAGTCCTTGGAATTATAATGAATTTTTATCTCTTGGTCTTTGAATATATTTGACCCAAAAACCAAATTATTAACAATTGCAATAATTTAGGGACTGAGTAGTATATTTTGATTATTTAGAAAATAATTAGTTGACTCAATATAAATCCAGGGACCAAATAATAGATTTTCTCTTTTTTCTTTTTAAGTGAAAAATGCTAAAATGTATAAAAAAAACACACCCATGAAGGTTAACCCGTTGTGAAAAATCTCATAAACTTTTAATTTTGTGTAATAATAGTAGATTTGTTTTTTTACTTGATCAGTTTTTTTTTTTTAACTTTTAATGATTGTTGTTACATTTGTGATTAATTGATATTTAGGCAAAAGTGCTATTGGTACCCTGAAAAGTATATGATCATTTTCAATTGTACTCTCAAAGTTTTTCTGGGTCAATTGTACTCCCAAAGTATGGAGTCAGTTTGATTATACTCCCAAAGTTTTTTTTAGTCAGTTATACCCTCAATGTTCCACAATTGAGTCAATTAAACCCCCAAATACCTCTCAATTAAGGAGTACAATTGACAATGCAAAAAAGAAAAAAAGATTGAGAGTACAATTGATACAAAAAAAAAAAAAGATTGAGGGTATAATTGATTCAAAAAAAATTTGAGAGAATAACTGAAACTGATCCCATACTTTAGGGGTACAATTGGCCAAAAAAACTTTTAAAGTACAGCTGAAAATAATTGCATACTTTGAGAGTACCAATAATACTTTTCTCATTATATTTATATATAATTAGTTATTGCTACATTTATTAATAGACACAAAAATTGACTTTCTTTATTCTTTTATTATATGGTAGATAGAAGTTCCTTTTCGATCGATCCCTTTCTATTATTTAGGTCAAAGTATATTTTTGGTTTCTTTAAGTTTTAATTTAGCCTTATAACTTTTTTTTGTTACACTTTTAGTCTCATATCTTTTGCCTAGGTTGTAGATTTGGTCTCATGTTGCACTTTTGATCCCATATCTTTTGATCAAGTTGCAGAATTGGTCCATATCTTTTGATCAGGTTGCAGAATTGGTCTCATATCTTTGGGTCAGGTGCAAGTTTAGTATCATATCTTTAGGTCAAGTGAAATTGATCGATGGTGAAACTTTTTGCAAAGATATAGGACCAATTCTATAACTTGATAAAAAAAATATGGGACTAAAACTGGAAAAAAAAAATTATGAGACCAAATTGGTCTATTATTTATATACGTTATATTTCAATATTGCTTCTCATCAATCCAAGACACTTATTCTATATCGATCCCATGCATGTATGATACTTGATGGACCATATCCTAAATATATATATATATACACACACGCGTAAGGTCAAAGTAGAAATTTTGTCTCATATCTTTTCTTGAATTCTCAATTTGTTCTTGTAACTTTTTCTGTTACACTTCTGGTGTCATATCTTTGCAAAATATTCCAATTTGTTTTCATATCTTTTGGTTAAGTTGGAGAATTGGTCTCATATCGTTACAAAAGATTTCACTCTTAGTTCCACCTGACACAAAGATATTGGTCTAATTCTGCACCTAATCATAAGACCAATTCTACGGCTGATCCAAAAATATGAAACCAAATCTAAAAAAACAAAAAATGAAACAAGACTAAAATAAGGAGAACTAGCCAAGAGATATGAGACCACATTTACACTTTGGCTTATAATTAATCAAGCTTTCACTTCAAATTCATGAAACACATGCAACTTTTCAAAAGGCCGTTATAGTTAGCTTATGTTCATTCAATTATTTTTTTGGGTAAATTACACTTTGGTACCCTGTGGTTTGACCCTATTTCACTTTGGTACCCTGTGGTTTGAAACTTGACACTTTGGTACCCTGTGGTATTCTCCATTGACACTTTGGTATCCTTTGGAGCTATTTTGTAATTTTAACCATAACAAATTTCAAAAATTACATATTGACCCCAAAAAATTTTCAAAAAATTACAAATAGGTCCCTGGATACATATTATATAGGGACTAAAATGAAAAATTTAAAATTTTTTTGGGGTCAATATGTAATTTTTGTAAAATTTATTATGGTTAAAATTACAAAATAGCTCCAAAGGGTACCAAAGTGTTAATGGAGAATACCACAGGGTACCAAAGTGTCAAGTTTCAAACTACAGGGTACCAAAGTGAAATAGGGTCAAACTACAGGGTACCAAAGTGTAATTTACCCTATTTTTTTTATCAATATATATGTTTCACATACAAGTTTAATACATATATAGTAACTCGTTAGAAGTACTGAGTTATATTAATGAACTATATTTATATGTATGTGTGCCATGCATGTTACATGTAAGATAACGAGCAACGGGAGGTTTAAAAGTGCTGAACACAGAGTGAGAACTGCAAGCAACCAATGTAGGGTGTCAATTCCTGTATTTACAACTGCAAAACCAACAGAGAAGATAGGACCATTGCCAGAAGTGGTGAAGAAAGATGGTTTTGCACGTTATAGAGAGATATTGTTCCAAGATTACATGAACAACTATTTTGGGAATGCTCATGATGGAAAGAAGTCTCTTGAATTATTAGCAATAATCAACTCTTAAGAGTAAGCCTGTATTTTAGTCTCTAAATTTATTCTAAAATTATGATTTAGTTAATAAATATTTGAATTATACATGTTAGTTCTTAATTTTATTTAGAATAAACTAATACTTTGATCCTTAAAAGATCACCGAACTGACAACTTGGTCCATGGAAGACTGAATTGTACAATTTAGTCTCTCAAAGATCAAAACAATATATATATACTAGTTAGTTTTTTCTATGGACTAAATAATTTATTCTTTTAATCTTTCACAAGCCAAAAAGTATATTGTTTTGATATTTTAAAAATTATATGTGTATTTTGATCTTCCAAAAATCAAATTGTTAGTTTACTTTTTTATTTACAAGTATTAACTATTTAGTTCTTGAAATATTATTGATGGAGATTAAATAGTTAATATTTGTCGAGGATAAAAAAATATATTTGCAAGAACTGAATCATAATTTTAGAACAAATTTAAAGATTATATATATATATATATTATCGCTAATTCATCATGTAGCTTGGTTGTGTTCTTTTCCATTCCATTTTATGTCACATGGTTGCAACCTGTACTATTATTAGCAAGCTATGATTACAAAAGCAAGGCTGTTATTAATAATCAAAATCTGTTCACCATATTGATTGTGTTCGGTGAAGGATGGATCTGAAGTTGTTTTTTTGTAAAAAATTTAGATAATATACACATATTAATAACTAAATTGTGTGCTTTAATACAATTTAGCAATTGGTTTATACCTCAGAATATAGGTCAGTCATTCAGTCCATTTTTGGTAAATTGGAAGGGTCTAAACATATCTAAGATATAGATCCAAAATATAGATAATTATTATTTATTTAGATTTCTAAATAAATGATAATTATCTATATTTTACCCCTCAATCTTTTCCTTTTTTTATTGTGTCAATTATACCTTTAATTTGGAGATATAATTGATTCAAATATAAAACATTACGGGTACAATTGACCCAAACATAACTTTAGGAATACAATTTAAATTGATTTCATACTTTGGAAAAGATTACTTTTTCCATAAACATTTTGCACCCATCATTATTCAAAGGTTAAAATCCTATTTTGGTCCCTAAGGGTTTACCCAAAGTTATGTTTTGATTCCTAATATTTCTTTTATTCTGTTTGCTCTTTAATATTTCTTAAAAGTTTTATCATCGGTCCCTAATTATTAAATATGGTCATATCTCTCTTGTTTCAAACTCAAATGCCATTAAATTAGAACTAAGGATTAAATCAAACGTGTTTTTTCTTTGCCTAATTGGAGCTATCGGCAAACGAGGTCAAATCAAGTATGAAAATGAGCAAAAAAATGGACTGCTTGTTTCATGAATTTGGTCAGTTGTCTCTTGATTCAAGTTAAAATGCAATGAAATCGGAGTTATAAATTATTTTTTACGTGTTTTTTCTCTATCAAGTTGAGGTTGTTGGTAAACAAAGTCAAATAATTAATACTCCAAAAATGAGTTTGGTCAAAACATCAATAATAACTTTGAAGTACAATTTAGTCTCATTTGTCAACCGTCTCAACTAGATAAAAACAATTCGTCAAATAGTAACTTGTAGCTCCGATATCGTTGCATTTAAACTTAAAACGAGATAGATATGACCAAATTTTTAAACAAATGGACCATTTTGAACCCAATTTTATATTCAATTTGACTCGTATTTCAATTACATGTTGGTTTCGAATAAGATATGTATACAAATAGTAAATTATCAAATACGAATATATAGTACATATATTTAATAAGATGACCGAATATAGTACACAAATTTTAATAAAATTACCCTTTATCATCCCTACTATTGGAAAGTTCTTCGAGAATCCAAAAGCCCATTGGGTCAAGTCTATAACCTCTAGGGTTTGGTCCAAATGATTTTTCCCATACCACTTTAATTTCCTTAAACCACCTTTTTTGTTTTAGAATAATAAACATTTTTACCTTACTACTCATATAAGAACTTGGTCCTAGTGGTCCAAACTTAGTGCGAGGCCCAAACCTAGGGTCATTTGCCATATGCACTACAGCACTAGTGTATTAGAGGCCCATTGATTCCTCTTTCTTTTTCCTGTGATTTTTCTCATTCTCTTGTTGTAGATCTGGAAAATAATTGTAAAATCATAAAAATGAAAACTACAAAAACTTAATTAAAAATTAATATAAATTATAAAGACTATCATATTAATTAAAATTTTTAATAACTACAAGATAGACCATAGATAAAATCCTGTTCTAACATCCATATATTTTGGCCCAAAAACGGCTCCTAAGAATATTAGACCCAATATTTTTAATTTTGATCCTGCATTTCTAGTCACTTCTATTTTGGACATAATGGATGAGCAACCAAAAGCTAATCCAATCCAAATTATTATCAATTTTTTTAACAAAATTATCATTTTACATAGCTATGGCAATTTTTTAAGGATACTTATATATCCATTCAAAAAAAGTTATAAAGTTATGTGATATCTATTGGATATCGTTAAATAAGATACGGATAGTAAAAATTAAATATTTTTCAAATATTAGGAGAATACAAATATTGTTCTCGAATATCCTATATCTATTTAAAATAAACAAATACTTAAGGTATTTCATATTCAATACTTTGTTACTTATCTAACTTTTATATTTTATATTTAATTTAATATTTTATATATAATTATTCAAATCTAATTAATTAGATTTAGACATACTTTTTTAAATGATTATTTTTTAGTTATATTATATTTAATTTTTTTTATTTTAGATGAAATTTTAAATATAAACCAATAATAATATATTTATTTATTTTAGTTGGTGGATATTTTAATATCAGGTACTTGGTTATATCCAATTTATAAATAGGGGTATATGTATATATTTTTAGATATTTTGAATATCTATTAAATATTAAATAAAGAACGGATACAAATATCAATTTAATTATCATATATGGATAGAATGAATATTTAATCAGATAAATGGATACAGATAAAAATAGAGATAAAATGAATGAATACCCTACCATTTGTCATGCCTAATTTTGCTGGAGCTTTTCTTTTTGTAAGAAAAGGTTTAGGTGAGTTGGATCTCGGGGGTTCTCCAAAGCCAAGACATGCCTCAAGTCTCTATGAGCGCTTATAGAGGTACTTACAGATTGTCCACCTACAAGGCTCTCATATAGACAGCGCGATTCAAACTCACGATTTTGTGTTATGAACCAACTTTTTACCAATTGGACCAACCTTTACTAGCCTAGAACTTTTTAAATGTGAACCCAATATGGTCGAAGTGGTTTGATTCACTTAGTCTTAAATGCAATTTATCTCCCTAAATTTAGAGGCTTGGAGGGAATATTCCCTTGATGTTTATATCTTGATTTCCATCCAAAAGAAAAAAAAAGGTTTAAGGCTATGTCCCTAAACTTACAACGTTGTGCAAAGAATTCCCATTCTTCTAATTATTATCGTTCATTTTAAATAACGATTATGTCAAATCATGTGACATCCCATCTTCTAGTGTCAAATACATCAGAGTTTAGTGAAAGTAATTGTGGTTACTTTAAGAATAAAAGGCTTGGTTACCAAAATCTGGGTAAATTTCTTTTTCTTTTCTTGCTTGGTTCACACGGAAACATGTGCCTAAGCTAGTTGCCACTTACTACCTAACTTACCAAAATATCAGCTACAAGCAGTACCAAAAAGTCTACTAATTCATAATATAAAGTCAAGCTGCACTAGCTTGTGGTGGTGGTGTCGGAGCAGACTCGGGTGGAATAACTGACTCTGGGATCGGGATCAGTTGCACGTCATTGACCACTATGATGGTCCGTAGTGGAGGAACTGGTACCTCCTCCGTGGCCACCAGAAGTATGAACTTCAGTATCGACATCTGTAAATGTTGACGGAGTGAGAATTTGTGAATTCTCAATAGCATACTAAAATCTACTTACCCACTGATCCTGGATCCTACATCAAACCACTTGCATACAATCTCTAAAGCTTACAGTCAATCCATCACACAGTAAGACAAATCATACACCATACATCATATCAGTCATCATCATTAATCAATATTAACAATATTGAACATCATACTTACATACTGCATCAGTACATAATCATAACATGTGAATTAGAGAACTTACCGAAATCAACCATACTTATGTTGGAGATTGTGCCCTAGGGCCAATCATTTTATGTAAAATGTTATGAACATTTGGATTAATTTATAGAGATAAATTAATGTGTTATCATATTATTAGCATGTTTACTATGATAGCGTCCGTGATTAATTATGTGATAATTAATCTAAATTTGTCCCTGGTCGATTGTTTTCGTGGGAGCGAAAATGAACTAAGACCAGCATGACCTCGGTGCATAGCGATGCATGCACTAGATGCTGGAACGAGAGTCATTGTGCAACTATGTAAAGGGTTACAAGTTGCTGGACTGACCCGGAGAGTCCTGCATGGGTTTAGTCATCAGCTTGACTCTCCTGTACGCCTGTCACGACGCCTTAGACCTGAGGTCATCATTATTCCGGCGTTGCAGTTGTCAGACTTTGGCTTAGTCTAACGTTGCCCGTAGAAGGGTAGCCATAAGGGCTAGGTACGGGTTTGGTTGATTGTCGTGCTGAGAGATATCTAACTGGCGCCCTCGATGAGTCTGTCCAAGAAAAAGAGTGGCCACTCAGTAAATTGGGACTTACTTAGGAAATCGAGAAAGTTGAGGTTTGGATTATGGATGACTTTCCTGTGCCTAATCCATGACCAAGATATCGTAGGACAATAGGGTCTATGACAAGGAGGTACTAAGGTTAAAATCGGTTTTGGTAAAAACGATGGCTCACTTGTTTTGGGTAGTCGTGATGGCTTGCTAGAGTCCGCTCACGACTTGTAGGTCATAGAGATGGCTTGCTGCCAACTTCACGTGAGGCCTGTTGGGTCACACATGAGCGAGATCAGGACACCGCTTAAAGGGATTAATTATTTACAATTAAAATATTAGGGAAAATAAATCAGATAAGATTCCTAAAAGTTAGGAGATTATTGATTTATAAAATTCCCCAATATTATTTTGAGGGTGGCGCCTCATTTTAGGGTGTTTAGATTAATAAAATGGTTTTATTAATTTAAATCATGAGTTTGAATTCAAAAGATTTGATGAAGATATCAAAAGATTTGAATCATAGATATTAGGGAATATCTTAACTCATGATCTTTGGAAAATCATGACTTCCTAATTGTTAGGAATGATTTTGATTTATAAAATTCCAAAGGAATTTAGAGGCATATGGCGCATGGCTTAGGTTGGTCCCAAGGGAAAATTTGATCTTCCAATTGATTCCCTAAGATTACGATTTGAATTTAAATTAAATATATTAAGGTAATATTATAATTGTAAATTCAATTCATGAAGTCATAATAGTATAATTATTGAATTATAATAATGCTCTAAATATAATTAAAAACCCTAGGGGCTAGGCGCCTAGTGTGAGTAACAAATTCATTTGTGAAAATTTTGTTTTCTTCCCAAGAGAGAGAAGAGAGCAAAGTTGCCACCTTCAACCCTATCTCTTCCAAGTGAGAGAAAAATTTTTGGCTCCCAAGAGTTGTGTGAGAGGAAAAATCGACTTTGCCTAAGGAGTTAGGAAATTCGATTTGCAGTCACCAAAAATTAGGGTTTGTGAAAGAAGGAAAAACAAGAAGGAGTTCTTGTGGGATTTTTCTTCTTTGCGCCACTTTTCTCTTTGAGTCAAGAAGGAGTTCTTGAATTCAAAGTCACTGTAGATTGGTCCCTTGTTCTTTTGGAGAAAAGAACAGAAGGCTAGCACCTTGGTGCCCGACAAACTGTTCGTGTGGATCACCGGCGGAGGGAGGACGCTACGAGTGGACTTCTAGGACATGCCTTGTACAACCAACCGATTGGAACTCGTGAGGTATACCACTATCTTAACAGGTTTTCAATTCTACTAGCGGATCCGTTCAGGAATTTTAGGGCCTTGCGCGTTTTATTTAAGTTTTATATTTCTGCTTCCGCTGCGTTAGGCGCCTGGAATTCCCAACAGCTTATGCAACATATGCAATGCTTCCATTACTTACTGTCTTCTTACTTAGCTTTCATCATCTTTCGATCATCATCATGGCTGGTTGCAACCGATACAGCAGTTGGCTTTCTAACAATGGCTGGTTGCAACCGACACAACAGTTGGCTTTCTAACAAGGACAGAGCCAAAAAAGTTTTGTAGGGGGGGCCAATTTTTTTTTTTAAAATAATCATTATATTATATTATATTTAATTAACATTTTATATATTATATATAGATATTCAATGAAAGTTGTAGAAATATAAAATAATAATAATATAAAAACATTAATTTTTTTTAATATTATGCACAATTTAAAAAAAATAAAACACCATCAATGAATACCACAAATATTTGTATTATAATTTATTCATTAATAATTTAATAAAAATTGATTATTTTATCCTCATACTTTATCTAAATTGTTAATTTAGTCCCACAATTTTACTTTTTGATCAAGTCTTTATATTTTGTAAATATTTAGACTTTAGTCCTTAGTACTTAAACTTGTCATATAAATATTTATTTAGTGCTAATTAAGATAACTAATAATGATATAAAAGCTAAATATTAAAATTTTAAAACTTCAATTTGATCATATATAGGCCAAAATTCTATTTTGGTCCCTTAGTTATGCTCAATGTTTCAAATTGGTCCCTCAGTTATTTTTCGTTCCATATTGGTCCCTCAGTTTTCCAAAACTTGGCACAGTTGGTCCCTCAAATGTTTTTCATCCATTTTTTCGTTTAAAAAAAAGACAAAATTGATTTTTAACTTCTAAAAGTTTGAATTTTTACATTAAGGACATTTTTCTCTATAATAAAACCAAAATGTAAGAAAGAAGAAATAAGTAAGAGGTTTTAGTTTATTTCAAACAAAAAAACAATTTCTCTGTAGAGAACCCCTCAAACCTTTTTCTTCCGCTTCAGATTCGCCATTTCTTCCTTCTCTCTACCTCAAACCTTCATCATTGTGAACAAATTCAATGCTGGAGTTCTGGTAACATATATCAGAATCAGATCGTAATTCTGTCAATAAATCCAGTAACAAACGAGAAAATGACACGCAAGTCCTAAATCTGAAGCAGAGATTCGAGACGAAGCTTTCAAGACTGATCTGCGTCTTTTCTGAGAAGCTCATCATCGTCAGTGTCGCGAACATCAGAAAATCGAACAAATGCCTGCAAAAACGACACCATTTGATTTGGTATTTGCAGAAAATGGCGATTGAATTATTAAAGAAGGAAATCTGGAATTAAAAAAACGAGAGGTTATAGTTATAGATTACAATTTAGAATTACATGCGTCCAAATGTTTAGGGTTTCGTTGTGCCATGAGAATAGACTCCACAGAATAATGTCCTTGAGAGGCCATTCAGAGCGGTAATAGTCTAAGATGAACTCGTTTTCTTGTAAGTACTCCGACAGCTCCTGGACTTTCAGCAATCGCCGACGTTTGAAATTATTATTGCTGCTGATGCTCTTCGTGTTCTACGATTTTGGGGTAGTGTTGTGAGACGGCGATAGGGTTTGTTCAGATTAGAGAGAGAGAGAGAGAGAGAGAGAGAGAGAGAGAGAGAGAGAGAGAGAGAGAGAGGGCTATTTCGTTGCTGGGTACCGATTTGGCTCCGTTGAGAGTGAGAGTGAGAGAGAGATTATATTTTGGTGTGAAATAAACTATAAAATCCCCCGAGTTATTTCTTTATTCTTACATTTTCTATTATAGAGAAAAAAGTTTTTGATGCAAAAAATTTAAACTTTTAGGAGTTAAAAATCAATTTTGTCTATTTTTTTAACGGAAAAATGGATGGAAACTGTTAGAGGGACCAACTTTGCCAAGTTTTGCATAACTTAGGGACCATTATGGAACGAAAAATAACTGTGGGACCAATTTGGAACACTGAGCATAACTGAGGGACCAAAATAGGACTTTGGCCAATAAAATAAAACCCCCTAGTTATTTCTTCTTGGCCAAAGTCCTATTTTGGTCCCCCAGTTATGCTCCTTGTTCCAAATAGGTCCCCCAGTTATTTTTTGTTCCATATTGGTCCCCCAGTTATGCAAAACTTGAAAAAGTTGATCCCCCTAACGTTTTCCATCCATTTTTCCGTTAAAAAAAGAGGAAAAATAAACTTTCATCCCCAAAAGTTTTATTTTCTTATATTAAGGTCCTTTTCTTTTTATAATAGGATCAAAACATAAGAAAATGAAGTAAATTAAGATTTTAAGTGAATTTACCCAAAAACACAAAATAAATCTCTCTCTCTCTCTCTCTCTCTCTCTCTCTCTCTCTCTCTCTCTCTCTCTCTCACTCTCTCCCTCTCAATCTCCGCAATGAAAACGACTCTGATCTCCGCTGCTTACAACCCAACTCACAACCAACTTGCCTCGCTGGAAATACTGCACAGAAACCGCCGCCTACCGCCGCCGATCGAGTCTGTCCAGGTCCCGCCGCAAACCGCCGTCGGATGTGCTACAAACCCAGAAAAAAAAACTCGCCGGCAATATCACGAACTCCGATAAATCTTCCCAGAAAACGCCGCTCTCCGCCGCCCTCTGTCGATCAACGCCGGCGACGAGCTCCTCCGCGAAAACCGTCAAGCTCCGATCAAGAATCACGAGCTCACGAACAGACTCCGAAAACTCCGCGAATCTGGCCAGAAAACCGCCGCTCTCCGCCGAATCGTTGTCCTCCGTTGATGAACCGACGAGTTCCGATCATCGCCGTCGTCGGACAAGTCTAACGTGACGGCGGAGTAGGGTTCCTGTTTGGCTTGGAAATTGAGGAGAGTGGAGGAGGGTGCGGTGGTGGTGGTGTTGGGGAATAAGGAACGGCTGCCGGCACGGTGGGAGAGAGAGAGAGAGAGAGAGAGAGAGAGAGAGAGAGAGAGATTTATTTTGTGTTTTTGGGTAAATTCACTTAAAATCTTAATTTACTTCATTTTCTTATGTTTTGATTCTATTATAAAAAGAAAAGGACCTTAATATTAGAAAATAAAACTTTTGGGGATGAAAGTTTATTTTTCTTCTTTTTTTAACGGAAAAATGGATGGAAAACGTTAGAGGGACCAACTTTTTCAAGTTTTGCATAACTGGGGGACCAATATGGAACAAAAAATAATTGGGGGACCTATTTGGAACAAGGAGCATAACTGGGGGACCAATATAGGACTTTGGCCTTTCTTCTTTCTTACATTTTGGTTTTATTGTAGAGAAAAAGGTCCTTAATGTAAAAATTCAAACTTTTAGGAGTTAAAAATCAATTTTGTCTTTTTTTAACGGAAAAATGGATAGAAAACGTTTGAGGGATCAACTGTGGCAAGTTTTGGAAAACTGAGGGATCAATATGGAATGAAAAATAACTGAGGGACCAACATAGGACTTTGGCCTATTAGTATTGATATTGATATATAATTAATTAATACTTTCTTATTATTTAAACTTTTAAGAGTTTTTAGAAATTAATATTAATACATAATTAAGTTTTAAGGTATAAAATTTAAAAATTTACAAAAAATAAGGACTAATTCAAGAAAAATAAAACAAAAGTGTAGGGACTAACTTAAAAACTTGAGTAATGTATAGAAAACAAATAATTAATTTTTAAACTTATATATACATATAATGTGATTATTTAAAATTATGGTAAAATACAAAAAACGTACCTGTGGTTTGGCCCGATTTCACATCACTGGTGTGTGGTTTAAAACGTCTCACTTTGGGTATATGAGATATGTGTCGTTTAACAACTAGGGTACATGTGTTTTTGTTCTGTTAATTTTAATAGAAAATGCTAACGTAGCGCAATCTTAGCCATCGATTTCCAATGTATCTTAGCCGTCGATTTTTATTGCATCTTAACCGTTGGTTTCTCTTGCATCTTAGTCGTTGATTTCCACTCAAAGGTTAAAATCTCATTTTTGGTTTTCAAACTATGGAATAAGTTTCATTTTGGCCATAAAAGCTATTTTTTATTTCATTTTTGTCTTTAAACTTTCACATTTTTTCTGTTTTGATCTCCAAAATATGATTTTATGCAATTTTAACCGTTATTCTTAGTTCAACCACAAATTTATCTCCAATTTATAATTGATCTCCAAAATGTAATTTTATCCTTGGCCCATTCTTATCTCATTATTTTCAACTTCCCCCTCTTTTTCATCATTTTCATTCATTTTAGTCCCAAATCATCAAAATAAAATTGTAAAGTGTTCTAAAACTCTTCCAAACATTCCAATTTAGTCCTTAATCCAAGAATCTTTCAGGGACTAAATTGATACACAAGGACTAAATTGAATTCAAACAAAATATTTAAAACCCTAAACCCAAAAACCCAAAACCCTTAAACCGTAAAACTCTAAAACCCTAAATTCCTAAACCCTACAACCCTAACCCCTAAACCTTAAAACCCTAAAACCTAGCCAAACACTCTCTTCATCATCATCTTCTTCCCATAAACTCAACAACCCCTCATTCCTCATACAAATTTCAAATTCTACTCATCAAATCAAATCAGAAATAATCAGAATTCTACTCTCTTCATCATCATCATCATCATCAAATTCTACTCAACAAACCTCAAATCACATACATTGATACACACACACACACACACACACACACACACACATATATATAGACGGCAGAAGACGACGGTGGCAGACGATGATGATGCAGACGACAGTGACGACGATCTTGACGGCGGAGGAGAGAGAGAGAGTGAGGATGAGAAAGAGGATGAAGAAGACGAAGAGTGAAGAGTGAAGAAGAAGACGAAGAGTCGAAGAGACGTGGGAGGATGAAGAGATATTTATGTTTTTGGGCAAATTCAATCAAAGTTTCAATTTATGTTTTTTTCTTACATTTTGATCCTTTATAAAATGAAAAGGACTTTAGGACCAAAATGAAACTTATGGCATAGTTTGTGGACCAAAATTTGATTTCTCACTGAGTCACAAGCATATTCCGTCTAAATTCTAACGGAAAAAAGCTCAAGTACTTAACGTGGGTAACGTCAAAACACACAGGTACCCAAAGTGAGACGTTTTAAACCACACAGTAGTGATGTAAAATCGGGTCAAACCACAGGTATGTTTTTTGTATTTTACCCTTAAAATTAACTAATCATTCACAATATTCTATATATAGAATTTTTTATATAACCAACAAATTATGTATATATAGTTTTTTTTTTGTCTTAATGTATATATAGTTATATATATATATATATATAGTGGATGGGATCTAATGATTTGGACAAATAAACTGATATGTCTGGGTCAACAAAGGCAATACTTGCATCTTCCAATGTATAATAGATGAGAATTCTTTTAGGGTTTGTTTGGATTGAGGATATTGAGAGAAAAGGGAGGGTGAGGGGAGAGGTTTGGGACCTCTTCCCCTTGTTTGGAAACAAGGAGATTGGAGGGGAAGAGAATGAGAGATTAGCTATTAATCCTTCTTCCGTCACAAATTACAAATTACAAATTGGGGTATTTTGGAGGAGTTGCTATTCTCCAAACAATGGGGAGAGCTTCCCTCATCTCCCCTTCCAATATCCTCCCTCCCCTCCCCCTCCATGAATCCAAACAAACTCTTAAGGTTTGTTTGGATTGAGGATATTGAGGGAGAAGAGAAGGGGAGGGTAGAGGTTTGGGACCTCTCCCCTTGTTTGAAAACTTGAAGATTGGAGGGAAAGAGATTGAGGGATTAACTTTTAATCCCTCTTCCTCTTCATTCCTTCACAAATTACAAATACTTCAAATTGGGGTATTTTGGAGGAGGAGCTACTTTCCCAAACAAAGGGGAGAGCTTCCCTCCTCTCCCTCTCAATTTCTTCCCTCCCTCTCCTAGTATCCAAACAAGCCCTTAGTGAGCCCAAAAAGATTGTGCCACAAGCCCACAACAGAATCCACTCGAAGACTTTTCATGCATTTGACTTTTGGGTTCAAGTATATACATATGGACATCAATAATTAGCTTAGGCCGTTCAAACCCATGACCTTTGGGTTCAAGTATATACATATGTACACTAATCTGTGGCCTTTGGGCGAGTCCTATCGCCGTCCTCAGTCATCATCATTTAGGCACTCAGGCCTTTGGGTGGGTCTTACACCGTCCCCTATTATCTTTTACATGTCTTTCTTTATTTATGCATTACATGCACTCATACTTCATCATTCATTATTGTGCATTGTTATCATGCAACCTCGTTCATCAACATACCATGTTCATTTCTTGTGCATCATGTATCATCCATCATCATATTTCATCATGTTCATCATGTATCATACACGGACATTAAACTTACACAGTAATCTATACAGGGTATCCAGTCATCCAATATCACATATCATACATAAATCATGCTATAATCAAATTCATCATGTTCACTATTGGAAACAGTATAGTTTTGTCCCTCGTTGCGGGCCTCACCGTTGGAGTCCCGACGGCGAGTTGGCCGAAGAGCTCCATAGAGAGTTCTGACAATTTAAAAATCAAACCCATGTCGGCGAGCTGCCAAGAACCCAGAATTTACTGTTCATCATCTTCCTCATACTTTTAGATTATTCAATCTAGTCCTTGAGCAGACTCAAATGACCTCCAAACTTAACCAAATTTCATATCCACCCATTTAAACACATTATTAACACAAATCCTTCATCAGATGAGACATGCATGAAGGATGCATCATCGAACACATATAATTTAGTCCCTTTTTCAATAAACATCAAAACCACTCAAATCTTCCTCTAAATTACATGAATTTGGCATATATGCTGGTAAACTTAATTAGTGGGGAACACGAATCCATGCTCAAAACCCACATGCATGAATATCTCAAGACGAAATCAGCCATGACATTGCTCAAGGACCAAACTCTACAACCTCAGAAAACTTGCATTCAAGGGAAGAAATGAGATTCAAGGAGAGATTTAGAGCATTCTACCTCAAGATCTTGATGAAACTCGATGGATTCTAGTTGCTGAGACTCCTTCTCTCTCTAACACTGGCCTTTCTCTCTCTAGGATCGACAAAATGGTCCTCAATAGCCCATTTTTGAGTTGCTGCCCAGAATTTATATTCTAGGCAGCTCGCCGACGACAAGCTGGCAAATTTATTTACAAAAGTGTCATTCCGCAAAATCTTCTCAAATATCCACTTTTCAGCCCTCAAATCATCGTTTTTCTTTGTATTTAAGTCTTTTTACACTTGCTGTTAGGTCCTTGAAGTCCCAAATCCTATTTCCGGATTCATCTTTCATCTAGTATCATCATCAATACATCATTCATCATTTAACAGATCCTTCCGAAAGTCGTGGTGTTACAAATCAAATTCTTTTGCTTTCATGTCAATAGTTCTTTTTACTCTATTATATACAATAATTGTCGACTCAGTTAACTTTTACATGTATTAATTAATGAATTAAAAAAGACTCACAAAGGTAAACACCCATTGTCACCACCTATATTATATACATACTACTACTAGAAAGATTGAAGCTCTCGCTTTGTTTTGTCTTTGTTTTGCGTATGTACTGAACCTTTATCTTTAATCTAATTTGCGCGATATTTTATCAAAAAAAAAAAAAAATGAAGGATTGAAGCTGGAGAGATAGATGTGCAACTTGCTCTTTTATTCTTTCTTTCTTTCTTTCAACTTTAATTAAAAGCTTACCTAATTCGCAGTTGGCTCATCATGTACGAGTTTATACAGATTAGAGCTAATTCACGCAGCTTGAATTATTTAATGAGCTAAGAATTTATTAATTTGAGTCACTTTTTAGATAGGTTACATAAGTATTAATAAAGTTCTTTATATATTTGTCATCCTCCCATCACAACTTTGAATTATATTTTTTATTTTTAGTGAAAGGTAATACAGAAAATTATATTTAATATTTTTTCTCATAATTATTGATTATGTATAAAACTTTTACCATATATGTGTCAAACATTGATTGAAGAATTTTATAATAAAAGAAATTTATCCAAATTTTATCATTATAATAATGCTAATAAAGAGATGAAACGAGAAATTCATCAACTCCCTTCTGACGACCTGGAAATTGCCATTCTTCGTGCATGCTCTTTGAACTTGTTCAACCAGATTAATATTCAATTATTATTGATTGAAGTTCAACCTGAAAATTTTTACCGTCAAATATTGATTGAAGTTCGTATCAAGTAGCTTGCTAGGCCAGCTCCAAATACTCCTTAATTCCTTATATATCTTTAAGAGGCTTTATCAATCTCTTCTTCACTAAGATTAGAGAAAACTTGTTTTTTGGTCCCTCAATTGGTACCGAGTCAACGATTTAGTCCTTGAATTATAGGAAAATACGAATCAATCCCTCAATTTTACACCTCGGTCTACGTTTTGGACCCTGAGTTGCTAACCATCCGTTAGTATGATGATGTGGCCGTTAAATAATGATGTGTCACTGTTAAATGATGAGTTGGCTTCCAAATCATCTAAATACATGATTTAACGACCAATAAGTAGGATTTTAGGCCTATAAACTATGACTAGCATAGATGGTTTGGAAGTCAGCTCATCATTTAACAGTGACACATCATCATTTTGAGTTCAATCTTAGAAATTAATAGAAGAAATCGATTGTATGGTGTCCTGTAATAAAAAACCGTGAAAGAGATGAACAAAACGGAGCTCAGGATGATGCGAAAATGGAGTTTTTCCGGTGGGTGAACAGTGCTTCTGATGGTGGTGGTGGTAGTGAAAATGATAATTCTTTGAGCTGAGGGACCAAAACGAAACTTTGAGCAAACTTGAGGGACCAAAATAGGACTTTGGCCCAAAAAAAATTGAGGTAAGAGTATAATTGACAACAATGTGAAACGTTGGGAAACGTTAGGGGCACCAAGAGGTCTTTTACCATCAATTGAAGAACAAAGTAACAAAATAAAATCGGTCCATAGAACAGGGTACCAAAATATATCAGGTGTTATAGAACAGTGAAATTGTAAGTTTTTAGGAGCCAATGACCAAAGAATTGAAGTGGAAGATGGCCAGGATCGAAGCGGAATTAAGTCGGGAATGAAACGGTGAAAAAACCTCACTTTTAGACCCTTTCCAGTTGTCTCGCCAGATGCGCATGTGGCGAACATCCGGCGAGCAAAATTCTAGCAAGCACCTTAAGATCTTGCCAGTTAGCTCGCTAGATAGCACAACCGGCGAGACATTTGGCAAGTTCGCGAATTCTACACTAAACTTATAATTTCGGACCCAGTTCAATCCCCAGCTTATATGACCTGATATCCCACTTATTAGACTCGAATTAAGCCCTAAATCTGGCCCATTCCAACCCATTTCAGTCCCTAACTTGCCCATTCACTAAAACCCTCATATTTACTAATTCTATCATCATATTCACCTCACTTTTAGCCTAACTCGTCCCTTTTCCTCTCCACATTGTCTCCTTCATTCTCCACCACCTTCCATGGCAGTTTCTGAGGATTTGGAGTGCAACTCCGGCGTCCCCCCACCAATGGTCGGCTAGGAAGCTTGCTTTGAGTTCGGATGATGAAGCTAGAGCACCGAAGTTTATCGTCCATGGAGTTTTTCATCTCTTTATCGTCTTTTCATCTAGGATTCTTGTTTAGTTGTTTAATTTGACTTTGATTATGATGTAATGGATGATTATGGTTATGTTCTTTGAGCTTATTCTTGATTGTATCACATTTGACTCTTTTATCGATACTCTTCGTTGTTAAGCTCTATCGTATTAGTGTTGATTGTGTGAATCTTGATTGATTATTGTTTAATTGTCAATTAGACTAGCTCTAGGAACTATCTTGACCGAATTGACATGTGGATTAGATTAGGTTGATTAGTCACTTGTTTAAGAGCTAAATGATTGGATTAATTAATCATTTTTATGAGTTTTCATGGCAACACCAATTTGATCCCTGAGTATGAATTCCCTATATTATTTGTGGTGCAATGATAGTTTAGTCATTTAATAACTCCAAGTATTTCTCCATTTTCGATCCACCTTTATAGTTTTATCTCGTATTTAGTTTAGTCCCTTATTCATAGTTTTGCTTTAGTTCTTGAACAAATACACTTTACCGGCATTTCTTAGTTTGTTTATAATTTTTATAGTCAAATCAATCATTTCTTGTGCCTTGAATTACTCGTACTCCACATTTGGGGAGTTCCTAAGAGAATACGACCCAGCGAGTATCATTATGCTACATATTTAGCCAGTTTTTTTGGTGCCCTTTACGACAAGCGTGATCAGAACTATTTTGTAATTTTAACCATAAAAATTTTGCAAAAATTACATGTTGACTCACCCCATATTTTTAGAAAATTACAAACAGGTCCCTACATATTATCTAGGGACTAAAAGGAAAACTATAAAGACTTTTGGGACTTTTTTGCAATTCTTTCTTTTTTCCTATATTTTTCAAAAATTATGTTTTGACCCCAAAAATTTTTTATAGTTTTCATTTTAGTCCTTAATAATATGTATCCAGGGACCTGTTTGTAATTTTCTGAAAATATTGGGGCTCAATATGTAATTTTTGAAAAATTTGTTATGGTTAAAATTACAAAATAACTCCAATAGGGTACCAAAGTGTTAACGGAGAATACCACAGGGTACCAAAGTGTCACTTTTTAAACCACAAAGTACCAAAGTGAAATATGACCAAACCACATGGTACCAAAGTGTAATTTTACCCTATAAAAAAGACATAAAAATTAGTACGGGTTTACATGTTGAATTGGATTTTGAAACCGCCCGCAACTAATTTGTGAGTTGATCTTTTCGGAATGCAATCCAACTTGTAAATCACTCAACCCTATATGTAATCAGGAGTTGGGTTAGATTTGATGGATTGACGAGTTAACCCAATCCAATGCTCATCCCTAATTAGCGGTGGTTTTGCTTCAATTTTTTGATTATTATTTCTTTACTGTAAAGTAAATAAATATTGTCACCACTCACCATTTATCATTTGAAATGTTTTGGGTGCAGTTTGTTGAAGCATAAGAAAAGAGCGAGGCTTTCTGGTTAAAGATGAAGAAGTAGAAGAAATGTTTGAGAAAATAATCCTTTTCAAGGTGTATACAATCCTGATGATGAATACTCAAAGTGATATGAAGATTTCCTTTGAAGAATGGTAAATAAGAAAATATTGGAATAAAGTTTATGGAGATCTGACCATAGAGATGCCTATCATATTGGAAATAATGTTGCTTGTCGACACTAATAAAAAATTTTAGTCACAAGTTCTCGTGACTGTACACATGTGTTTAATAATTGTATTTTTTGTTTTTTGTGCATGGCCGGTTTGCTTTGATTTATACCGATTGTATTATTAAGATTAGATGTGTCATGTGTCTCTTAAACATCAAATTTTAATTATATTTAAAAATTAATTTATTAATTAAATACCAATTCAAACACCAAATAATAATCTCTAATAATATCAATTATATATTGTACATTTTGAGCAATGTAATTAGAACCGGATCGTTCAATAACTTAGATAAATGTTCGGTTCACAGTTTAAGCTATTTAACTGGTTGAACTTTCGGTCGAACCAGATGATGGAATAAATAATAATATTAATTACTTTCAATATATATATATATATATAATATAAACATCATTTACACATAATTAAAATTAATAATTCAATATTTTTATTTTTTTAGTTAAACTAAAATAGAGTACAATACAAGAATAATACAAAGATATAAAATAAAGACAACATAACACATATACAGCTAGATAGGTTTTTAAATGTCATAAATTTTATGCAAATCAAACAAAGAGTACGTTACAGAATAATACAAAGACATAAAATAAAGACATCATAACACGTATATTATATATATATCAAGATAGGTTTTTATATGTAATAAATTTTATGCAAATCAAACAATTTTTTTTATAAAATAAAATAATTATAAGTGAGATTTAAATCTGATTTCATTAATTTTTTAATTTAAAAGTTAAAATATAAAATAAAAAAAAATTGATGGGCAGTTAGATTACCGATTCAACGATTGGACCATCGGTTTAACGATTCTTGTTGATTTAATCCGATCTAAATTCTAATTTAGTTTTGAGTTGAATCAACTGATTTTAATACTTTATTAACGATTTGACCAGTTAAACTATCCGGCCAGTTCAAATAACATTGCTTTAGGGCAAAAAATAAATTTGTATACATTGTAACAATATATGTAGTCATACCTACCCACCAACTCCCAACCAACCCGCACTTCAAAATACTTATACAACTCCATATACAGTATATATTAATTGAATTAGGCCATTAACTGCATATTAGAGTCCATCTCTTTCCAATTCATCTCCAAATTCTTTCAATATCTGTCAACCAATCAACATATACATATATGGCTTCTTCTTCTCCATCTTTGGATTTGGACTCTCCAACTTCACTATACAACTTCGTGGTTAGAGATGGAAATGGCGTGAAAGGCTTGATGGACTTAGGCTTACCCAAGGTACCACAAAAATACATACAACCCCCACATGAGAGAATCAACGATCCAGATTCAATTCCAATGCTTCAAGTTCCACCCATTGACCTCTCAAAGTTGGATGGTTCGATGGCTGAGCGAGCCCAAGTGATGGCTCAAATTGATCGAGCTGCTCGTACACTTGGCTTTTTTCAGGTTGTGGACCATGGCCTAAATTAATAATTATGTTATTAAAAAATTACCGAGTTCACAATTTAATCCTTAAAAAATTGAAATATATACTTGGATTCTTTCTTTCAGGTTGTGAACCATGGCGTGCCTTTGGAGCTATTGAACAAGCTCATAGAAGCGGGCCACACGTTTTTCGGGCTACCGGCGGAGAAGAAGGTGGCGTATCGAAGCGAGGTGAACCTGAGCCAGAGGCTGAACGTCAAGTATGGGACGAGCTTTATTCCAGAGAAGGAGGAAGCATTGGAGTGGAAAGATTTTCTTAGCATGAGGTATAGCAGCGACGAGGATGCTCTTCGAGATTGGCCTCATGAGTGCAAGTAAGTGTGTATTAATATGTTATGTTGCTTTTCTTTCTAGGGAAAACTTAGTATTTGTTTTATGAATTTATACTAAGTCAACGAATCAGTTTATAAATAATCGAAATATATGATTTGATGCCTCAATTACTATTGTAGTTATCAAATATATGGCCTCTATAACAATTTAGTCTCTGAATTTGAATTGATTTGATATATTCTTTGGTCCATAAATTCAAACTATCCTTGAATTTGACCTAAAGACTAAATCATTGACGATTGTGATATTTTAAAGATTAAATATCTTATATTTCGATCATTTTAGGACTAATTCGTTGACTCAATATAAATTTAAGGACAAATAATGAGTTGTATCTTCTTTCAAGTTTAAAATATTAAACACTTGATGAGGGTGCACTTGATGTCTTAAAATATTATGATATTAGTCCGTAGTAAAAAAAAAAATGACTAAAGTGTAATTTTAGACCCTTATCTTTAAAGTAAATTACAATCTAGTCCTTTCTCTTTTTTTTTTTTTTT